>NCVS01000316.1:67045-79452 GCA_003055095.1 Goniozus legneri
CTCTCTATTTCTAGGAAAATCTCTTTAGAATTTGCCGTTTCTAACAGTGTAAATTTTTCCCGGTCATTGAACTCGCAGTTCGAGCGTAAAAAATTTCAGCTCGCGAGTGCCCTTTGGAATTCTTATACGACGTCGCACGCGAACGGCGATCTTCTTTTCAATTGATGCGTTTTTATACTTCGGGGGTATGTAGAAATAGCGAAACTCACGACATTAATTGCAGGATGAACGTAGGCGAAATCTGTTCGCGGAGACCGCAACGATAGAAGAAACACAATCAGAGCACCGTGCGGCCGCTGGGCCTTTTGGAGATTCGCCAAACTGTCACCCACTATATTATAGCCATTACACTGAATTTATACTGAAAACGGCGAATGAACATTTTACTCTACTTGGCGTGCGCGAAAACGGGAGGCCGACTGAATACGCGATGCGTGGAATTCTACCATGAGGAGTTGTTTAAACTTTTCACCTAAAAATCGTATTTTTATTAACGGTACGTAACGAAAAACAAATATAAAAATGTTCTGAGGTAGTCGATTCCCGTACAATATGCGTATTCGATTCGCCAACTCGTCAACCACCGTGCAGAGTCGAGATGAAGAGAACAGTGTCACCGGAACACAATTTGTAATCTCCCTGACCCTGAAACAAATACGATTCATAAATTGATTATTACAAGTTCAAGTTATATGTTTTAAAAATCTCTAAATTCTTTTTACAATTTTGCGACAACTGTTAGTTTCGCAATGAGAACACCCCAAGACGCAAAATAAAGAATGATAAAAAGGCGAAATATGAAGCATGTAGACAGAGCTTCGTAAAATGTCGGTATTATCATAATAATGACCGGAGCTATCATCTCCTTCTCCCTGTCTGCCTCGGCTTCTTTTTCGCCTCGTGTGCCTCTCACGGCTCGTCTTTTCCTTTCTTGCGGAAGCCACTCCGGGAGAGGAGCTCGTCCTAATAACGCCTAACGCCTTGCCTACATTTACAAATTTAAAATGATAATTTTTCCCCTTAACGGATGCGGTAAGTCGAAGTCATTGCCCTCCTCCCGACGTTTCGCGTCGTTTCTTCGCATGCACTTTTCTTCTTTTAGAATCTCATCTTTTGTACGCGACCGTTAGCTCGTTATTCGTTCAAAAGAGAATTTTCCTATTCTAATATAGCATACAGTCGTCTCGATATTTGAAAGAAGAAAGTTTAATATCCTTACCAGCAATTCCCAATCGGCGTCGTTTACCAATACGAGAATACCTGGTCGGCTAGAAAAATAAAAATTAAAAATTGTAAATAATACATAAAAATATTGTTACCTGAAAATGTTTGGAATTAAATATTTTAAATATGTATATTTCGTGTGGACAAGTTGATCCTCGCGCGTTCGGAAATTTTCGAAAATTGCCTAGTGACGTTATCTGTTAGCAGTTTGAGGAAACTTGGACGCCATTTTATATCCGTAGATCATTTGTATAGTGTACACTGAAGGCTATATATTCGTATATAGTGGCGAAGCTGCTTACGGTCTTTTTATTAAAACTTTGTGAAATGGTATAAAAGTGCTGGTTTATAAAACAAAGAGGTAAAGAATAAACTCACACTGTATTATTTTGAAGAAAAAGTTCCGGACGCTCTCTCAATAGATTATCTTTCATCCATATCAGTAACTTTGCAATCGTCCCTGTAATTTAATTCGTTCCTGACATTCATAACACTCGATAACAATAATTATATTACGTACATTCATTTCCGGGAAGCGTTACTTGATGCTTTTTCTTTTTATCGAATAACAATTCAGCACCGCCTCTGAAGTTTTGAAAGAAATATGATTCTAAAATAATTTACGAACAATGTAGTTGAGGTTATGTATATAATTTTGTTTACCCAAACTCGATTGTTATTGACACTTCCGAAATAGCGGATGACATTTCTATTCTAATATTTCACTACAATTTATTCAATTATTTTATCCTTGATCTATTTACATTCATACATTTAATGAATTGTAGTATAAATTATAAAATATAAACACGACATGCGTGGACTACGCTTACCGCTTAAATTCCGCGTTCCTTAATTCCCACAATAGGACAGGAACGTATTTGCGAAAAGACCCATTGGGGTGAAATGAAATATTACTGCATTCAAAGTCTTACGCAAAGAAGAAATCCCATATTTCAATGAAATTAATGAGATTAGTAAAGAAAAATATAAATATTGTATTCTAAAATTACATATTATACGTAATTTTGCGATTTTATAAATTATTATATGCAGTTCTGTTGGTAAATATTCTAGAAAACACAATTAGATACGGCCCTGCGTGATAAGAGTCGTTAAACTCGCGGTACAGCGTAACAGTGCGGCAGTGGTATACATTAGCTACCGGAGAATTCGTACTACGATTGCGTTACTTTTTATATTAACCGGTATTATATTGCATCTGAAAGAACTGTTATCACTTTTATTTATCTCTTTAATTGTGTCGTAAAAATGCGCGGTAACCATTGCCTGTTGAGATTGGTTAAAATTCACATAATGGCGGCTGGTGAAAATGCATTTGCGAAACCATGCCATCTCGATAAATAGTAACCAATTGTTAATCGATTACTCAATTGATTATTGCTTGCTACACGTGCGAACCAAAAGATCGAACTATAATAAGAATTTATCTTAAAACGTGATTTCAATTCTTAAAGAATGTCGGAGGAAAGTGAACCAGTGCCGATAAAAGATGATATTAAATCGACTGAAATGAGCGATGAACAACTGTCACAAACGGAAGAAAAATCGACGTTAAATCACCAAGAGGTCAGTATGCTAGAAGATGAGGAAATGCCAACATACATAAGTGTGTCCAGTCTCTCAAAACGTGAAGATTCCGAAATCGGGAATGCTCAGCAAAATATGCATGATGATATAGTAGAGGATTGCAATGCAAGTCCATGCCCTTCGCCTGATCAGGGGGAGGGCAGTATTTACATTGTGTCCTCTGGTAATCAAAGCGAGAGCTCCCAATTTGATGATGAAGACGAAGAAGATGTCGAAGAAGAAGAGGAGGAAGAGTATGCCGATAGCGAAGGTAAAATATTAGTCGATAATCAAAGTTTAATTATTCATGTTTTCTTATGTTGTAGAATATATGGATATGGAACAAAGAAATTATATGAATATGGAACAAAGGAATTTTATGAATATAGAACAAAGAAATTTTATGGTTATAGAACAAAGAAATGTTTCGGATGACGAAGATCTAGAACCTGACTATGTAGATAAATATTTTGATAGACAATCCGATGATTTTGATTTAAGACAGCGGCCGATGCAAAATAAGTATCGAATTAAAGAAAAAAGTTTGTCTTTACAGGATTTATCGTCTTATAATGATCTTAATCTTAAAAGAAAAAGGGATAGTACAAGTAGTTCAAAAGACAATTATTCAAATGGCTGTTCTATACCATATAGAAGAAGAACATCTTACGATGGAGTTCAGAGTAGAGTGCGGTCTTACATAAGGGAAATAAAAAAACAATCAAAATTATCTAGAGAAAGGCGTTCTCAGGAAAGGCAGTACATCATGAATCGAGGTTGAACAATGAAATGTATTACATATGAATACTTTTGCAATCGAATGTACTACTGTAGTGTTATTATTGTAGGGTCTAATCTAGCAGGTTCGCAGTCTGAATTAGCAACTAGCAGTCCATTAAATGTTGAAAAAGACTATGCCGAAACATTGGATTACACTAAAGCTCATCTTATCAAAAATGGACAACAGAGTGATATTGCAGAAGATACAACAGAATATGAAAAATCTGAAAATGATCCAATGGAAATTGAATATAACGAAGTTGCAGAACCGCAAAATTTTAATGGTGTGATTGAATTAGATATGCGCAATCATCAACAACAAGTAACTTTGACTAAAAATTCAAAGTTTGAAAATAAGAAAGATACAGCTGTTATAAATGGACATGATGGACAAATGCCCATAATTTTTAGTACTGGTACATTAACTTATGAAGAATACATGCAGGGTAGTAAGAATTCTAGTCACAAATTGTTTAATGTTGAACTGCAAGAAGTTGAACAGTTAAAAAATGGTATACCAATTGAAAATGATAACTTGAAGAAAAATGTAGGTAACAATGAATTACAATGTGACTCTGATAATATGCAATGTAATATTAAAAATCAACGACAAGAGAAATTGCATGTGGAGAGCGAAGAAATTAATTCACTGAAATCACAACTCCTAGAAAAGACTGATCAATATAATAGTTTACACGAAATTTATCAGAAAACGTTAGCTGAAAAATTAAATATGCAGAAGGAATTAGAAGAAATGAAAAAAAAGTTATTAAAATACGAAATAGAAAGTTCTCCAAAAAAAAAGATGGAGATTGAAGCTGAACCAGACATCAAGCAAGAGAATATTACAACTAATCCAGCATGTTTGAAATTATCTGGTACAAGTATTGAAAGTACTACTTCAAATGAACAATGGGCAGAAAGTGCATGTAGTGTAGCTATTTCAATTAAAACCCCAGATATAACACCAATTTCAAGTGTTGATAGTATTAATAATGACTCTGAGAATAATCAGAAAAAAGAAGTTCGACCATTATCTAGGACACTTATTACGTCATCTCGTATTTTACAAACTCTTTCTAATTTAACGCAAAGAAAAGGGTCAACTCCAATCGCTCATTCCAACCCATTACTGAATAAAAAACTTTTACATGACTTACAAAGTAAACTTGAAAACCCCACTACTTCTCTGAATAATGAACAGATTCAAAATAGTTCTGGTTCGAAAAAGAGAAAAGCAACAGAAATGCTTCATTCTTCTCCTGGTTGTTCGCAACCTTTCAAAATACCTCATACAATGAAAGAAGATGAAAGAATAAAAATGGACAATAGTGGAAAGTTATTTGAAAATTTATCAAATACTTGTAGAAATGATAATCCTCCAAACATCTCTCAGGATGAAGAAATGGAAAGTGAGAGTCAAGAGAACATAATAGAAGATGATGATAGTATAACATGTCATTTTTATCCTGGAGATGAAAATAACAAAAATCGTAGTTTCTTCATACATGCAAATGATGATTCGTTAAAATGTGATCAAGAGGCAGGGAAAGGACGGGTTAGACAATGTGGACCCTATTTATTAGGTAATTTAGAAGTCAGAATGGCCGAAATCAATGGTACTCTTAACATTTGGGGAAAAGAGGTAAATTATTGAATTAGAGAATTAAGTACTTTCTTGTTTCTATATTTATTTTTTAATATTTTACAGATTAGTCAAGATTCCACAGAGGATAATGAAAACGAATTAGGAACATGTAAAAAATTTGAAACGAAAACGTGTCATTGCTGTCGTACAACATCTAATGCACAATTCAATATTAGTCATTCAACTTGTTCAAAATCAAAGAAATCAAAAATATCTCCTAGATGTCGAAGTGCTAATTCGTCTATTTTAAGTACACTGAGATCTCAGTTAGCAAGAGATAACAATATAAAACATTCCTCTAATCAAACATTTAGAAAAAATGAACATTGTAATCAAAACCATTGTTGTACTTTGCATGACCACCATGAAGCACGAAGTTCAACCAATACAGCTGAAACTTCTTCATGTTGTATAAATCATACAGAATATTTAGATTTGGGTCACACCGACAAATCCTATAATCCTAAATCTTGCTGTAGTTCTGCATTTAAAGACCATTGTACATCAAATAAGAGTCATAAAAAATTTTCTTTTAAAAATACTTTCAATTGTGTGAAAAATTTAAACAAGACTCGGATTTCGAGTGAAGGATCTCATCATCACAAAAATTGTCATTTTTCTTCACAAGATACCGAAGACTGTGAGAAAGTACCACCCACCTGTGAAGAATTCTTACTTGGTAGAACGAATGAATTGAGTGAGAAATGCGTTAACTGCTCATCTTACACAGCTGAAGATAATCCGCTATTGTCAATGCCTAATAGTACCGAAACGCCAGAAGTATATTTATTAATATCATTTTACGCATTTATTGTATAATATACTTCAATGATAGTTCTATATCAATGTATTTTCCACACAGGTAAATCAACGAAGATTAACTGGAAGAAGAGTACGAAATGTCATAATGGATTTATTAAGAGGTTGTGGAGACTGTCACAACTGTAGCTCACAACACAGCAGAGACTTCCGGACTTTAAATTCTAACGTGACGAATAGAAACACTAATTTACAAGAAGACGTTTTATCGCCCAATTTTGTTCCTCAAACCAGAGTTACACCTTGTACATCGGGTTGTAATCAACATCATTCTAAAGTTGAAGAAAGGTATTGTAAAATATTAAAAGAAAAAAAAAATAGTTGACAACTAACAAATTTTTTAACCCAGATGTTGCCAAGCGTATGCACAACGTGTAGAAACTCAACTGGAAGAGTTCCGAATAGGAATGGAAAGAGTCCTTTCACGATCTGACGCTATTCTCAACATGCTCAATCTACTACAGTCGGCTGATGATAACTAAATAAACGCAATTGGAAATACCAAGATAAATGTTGATTACTTATATGCTTTCCATATTATAAATATTCATATAAATATAAAAATATAGTTATTACATCTGAGTTGCTAATGTCAAGATAAAAACATTATCACACTTTTCTCCTCAAACTTGTTATAAAAACATGACCATTTTGTGAAATAAAAAATAAGTTTTAAAAAAGACAATTTTTTTAAAAGAACCTCTGTTTTATGTGTTCATAAAAAAAATGATTCTATTGTAGGAATTCTTATTACATTATTTTTTTTTACTTATTATTTATTTTTTACATCATAAAGGTATTTTCACATTAATTTAACGGAATAGTTTATAAGATAAGTTTTTCTTTTCAATTTCATTTCACATATTTATCGAAAATTCTCAGTAGCTACAATCGCATGTATCGTATCCGCCTACACCAGTGTCACCGGTGGGGATAGCATTTAGTTCACCTTGACCACTAAAAATATTGCTATAAGAAGTTTTTAGATAATTCACATGACCCTGCAACGATCTTATTCGATTTTTAGCCGTTTCGAACGCTTCATTCAGATTATTTATTTGTCCTTGCATCTTTTGTCGAATCTAAAAATTTGCAACAAAAACCAATTGGTTTAGATGTAAAGTTTTATGTGATTATTACTATTATTATACAAAATAACTGAAAATTAATTTTATATAATTAAAATGACACTCATACCTCATCTCTGTCTTTCTGTGCAGCTTTTGCTGTTGCTCTACACTGCGCTAGTTGTTGTTCCATAGCAGTAATTTGGCCTTGCATGGATCTTTTAACAGTTTCACATCTCTCTTTTGTTCTCGCTACTTGTCTAGCTGAATCCTCTCTCACCTAAAATCATAATGTTTTAAATTTTGTTATCAAATTAATTGAAAGATGAGAAATTTATCACGAGATAATTTACTTGTTCAAGTGTATTATTTAGCTGAGAAACCTCATGAAGTTTTTCGTCAAGACGTTTTTGTAGTTGAGCTTCATGCTCTTCAAATCTGATCAGTGTAGTTTTCATACGTTCGTTTTCAAATCTCAATTTGTTGTATTTTGCCTCCAGTTCATTTATACGATTGGTATCGGAATTTTTATCATCCTATGAATTCCATTATAATTAATTATGTAATAAAGAAAAATTAAAAATCTCTTATATTACCCCTCCATCACGAGATTCATGAGCATTCAATTGATTCTGCATAGATTGTATTTTTTCTGTACAAGTCAGCAACTCTCGCGATAATTCTTCACTCTGGCGTTCTGCTACCATACGTAACTGCTGTGCTTCTTGGAGCTTAATTTGAGTTTGTTTAAGAATATCTGGAAAAGGTGCTAACTCGGCCAACTTTTCTTGGAATTGTGCCTTTTTGAAATTATTCATCATTAATATTATTTTCCGTTTAAATTTTACGAAATAAAAGAATATGTACTTTTACTCGACCGATTTCTAGCGTTACGTTCTCATTCATTCGAGCATTATCCATCTCCATGAGATCTAACTGCCTACGTTGCTCTTCGACCATTTCTTGAGCCTTTCATATTAAAATTTTGTTGTATATAATTAATTTAATATTTCAAAGATTCACGACAATAGTTTACTTGTAAATATCTATTCCGGTAATCTTCCAATTGAACAGCCTGATCTTGAATTACAGATCGTAATTCTTCGAGTTCGTCTTGAGCTTCCCGAAAACGCTGTTTTGCTACTTTTATCTGTTGCTCTTGTTCCATTAACTGTTCTTTATGGCCTATAATTAACGATAATAATAACGGTTCATTGTGAAACTCTTGAGTTGTAAAAATTACCTTCAAATCTCGACCGTTCATTCTCAAATATTTTTAATCTCTCTTGCGTATCATTCAATTGTATTTCCAAGTTTTCTTTCTCCTCTTTTGCTAAGCGAAAGTCTTGTTTCAATTTTTCTGCATCTGTACGAAGACAAGATACTTCCAGGACCTTGTTCTTGTAATCTTCTTGCAGTCTTGCATACTGCTCTTTCAAATCTCGTAGCTGAGTTATTTGTGGACATGCATTTCCTCCCTTTTATAAATTAGAATTAAATAAAAATGTTTATGAATTTTCTTATTTTTTCAAGTCATACCGAGGGTACGTTACTACACGGCCCGGTGCATGATAGATTAGGTGGTTGATTCATCTGTTCAAATAAATGTATAACATCGAGTAATTTACGTTGATATGACTTCATAGAAACAAAAATCATTGGATAAGCTCTTAAAAATTTTATTTACTTGATTATTATTGTCCAATAACATTTTTCTAATACTAGCAGTTATATAACAGAGCATTATAGTTCATGTTCAACAAAATGAAATTTTAATCGCAATAATCAAGTACCTGAGTATCTAACGCTGGAGTCGAAGGTTGAGAATGCATAGGTAAAAAAGAAGAGCCGGCTGGAGCTGCTCCGGATCCATTATTGGGTTGTACTGATGAACCACAGCTACAGGGTACACAGGGAGCAGTGCATTTCAACAACTTACGCTGTTGCTCCAATTGTTGTCTCTCTTGTCGAACCTTAGCTAATTCTAATTGCATGTTGCGAACTTCGCTTTCCATGTTGCCTAACTGATTTTCCTGTATATTTGTAAAACAACTTTTTTACATAAAATATTTAATTGTAAATATCTCGTAAATTAAGAAAAAATATGAAAAATTCAATGCTACTCATTCTATACGAATATTTTATAAAATCGATAATATTTGAATAAAATTAACCAATTGCTTTGTGGTAGAACCATAATTAATAAGTCTATCCTGGATTTCTGCAGGACAAGCCCCTCTTGGAGATTGAGGTGGATAAGAACTGGAGGCTGGTCTATTTGGACAGCACATATTGTCAAAACCTAGAGAATTATTTAGGTCACCGTTCGATCCTCCACCTGCTAATCTTGGCATGCCTAAAAAATATGTAATAAATACATTATATTTTGCAATGGACAAAAAATCTTCTACAGTTTTTCGAATAATTTCGAATAATTAATTTACTTACGATTATGTGAAGTAAAATAATCTTCCGGGTTTACTAGAAACAAATCATTAATTGTTGAATATTGGAATAAAAAATTTAAAAAAATTAAAAATTAGAATATTTAAAATATCTAAGAATTCATCTTATACGTACTGCATACTGTGGTAGTAGGCAAATCAGTATCAAAATCCTGAGAATCATACGAACAATCACAGCGATGTTGATTATTACGAGTTGACGAGTTAGGTGATATTGAATTTCGACAGGCACATTCGACGCAAGTCAATTTTTGCGTCAATTCTGCGTTTTCATTTTCGACGTAATTAAAATCAGCCTGCAAGCTGGTTACTTTCCATTCGAGATTTTCAAAGACGCAGTTTTCTTCCAAATCTACTTCCGGAGGTTTATACCTATCAACGGCTCTCGGAATTACAAATGGTCAAGTATGTGTATCATACTTCAAGAACGCGCATTAATTTTAATACATTTGACTCAACAAACGCGGGCGACACAATTCCAATCAATCAATGGAAAATAGTACTTCGTTACCGTAGCAACGAATTAAGCTTTAAATTACAATGCACGATTCTTTTATTTTTGTACTTCAATTATTTATATATATATATATATATATATATATATATATATATATATAATATATATATATAGATAATTGTTGAATATCACTAATGAGATCGGAAAAATTTAACGTACATTTCATCTTTCGTTGACAAATCGGAAAAAGGTTGCAAATATTTTTTTTGCCCTCGACGTTCGCTGTCTGGTATTACAATTTTTGGAATATTATCTTCTGTACCGCCACATACAATTACTCTCGGTAATCTGTTTATCAAATAACATAAAAAAATAAATGTTATTAAATAAAATAAAGATGAAAACTCGAAATGCTTACTGATCTTCAGGGTACTCATCTCTCGGCACATCAAAATAATTATCATTCGATACTTTTTTCAATTTTTTTAAGCTCTTTTCAACATCAATTTTAAACAGATCAGCGTCGGTATCAGAAACTTCCTTCTCTGTACACTGGAAAAAAAAATCTTAGTTGTTTTGTATTTGATTATTGAAAATTTATATTGTCCGTACTGGGTTGACTTTGCTGCCAGGATATGCTAACATTCCGAACATTTTCGCAAAAGTGTAATTGGATGGATCGGATAACCCTAAAATTTTTTGTAATCTATGGGTGATGCTCTCAAATTCGGACAATTTGAGCATAACATCTTCTTGCTTTTGCTGAATCGCTCGGGTATCCTCTTCGGTTAAATCTTCTTTCTAAATAAAAACGTTCAAATTTCAAGTTTGATGCTCTCTTTATTACAAAAAGCTTACGTCAGTTAGTTCTTGTAATTCGCATTTCAATCGGCCGATTTCTTGAGCTATGATCGTACATCTGTCGTCGGCAACTTTCATTTCTCTTATTATGTCCGAGTCACGTAACTGAGAACCAGATTTCTCAAGTTCGTCATCACCTAAAATATAAATTTAACGATTTTGCCATTTTTAAAGATATCAAGAGATAAAACAATAAAATTCAATCACTAGAATCCTCGCAATCTCTTGAAATTTCGTCGCCATCTTCATTGCCTTCTCTACATTATTATAACTCGATTAATAAAGATATCAAATAAATATAACAAAAAATTAAATCATTACGATCCATCTCACCGCGACTCGCCTAATTCTGGATGCCCAGTTTTTTCTCCACTCGTACTCATGGTTTCTAAAATCGTTGTTTTACCATCCACCAAATTCTCGTTTATTGGATTTTCAGCTTTAACGTATTCTGAAATATGAATATCTGAAACCTGAAAAGTTTTTCTAATTATTCGTGAAATGCCAAAATAAAATTCTAAAAATTGAAAAATAAGAGAATTACTTCAAGGGTAAATAAATAAATAAAATACAATGAAATAAGTACCTTTTTCAATAAACACGATTTAGGTTTAGAACATAGTGTATGTACGGCGCTTTTAGGGCTTCTCAAAATCGTAGTTTGTGTTTTGACTGAATTATCGTGATTTTTATGAGACCAATTAATTACAACGGGAAGAGTAATAGGTTTTTCCACATCGAACAATGTCTCTAAAGAATTGAACGTATCCCGCCTCTTCGTATAAAATTCGTCTCCACGGTCTCCATTTTTTGGTAAAATTTTAAAAATTTCTTTCCTCTGTGAACGTCTTCGTTTCAGATCATAAATATTTTTGTTCGTTTGATGGACTTTGGTGCAAGCGGATATCGATTTCGGTGAAGTTTTTCGAGGGGTACAAGTTTGATTCAAAACACAGGGTCGGCGCTTCTGAAAATTATAGTTTTATATTCGTTCATTATCTTATTCAATTTTAATTATTTAAAAAAAAAAATAGAACACAATAAGAAAAAAAAATTATTGAGTGATTTATATTAATTTTCCTCAAGAAGTCATCATTTTTTAAATGATCTAATCAAATAAGTTTACCTTCATTTTTTACCTTCGAATATCAACACCAGCTTTCTTCGCCCTGTCGATTTCTTATGGTAATCGTAAGTCAAAATAAATACTTTGACTTGTGTGAAGTAGAATATCCGTTTTTCTTGATGGATTGGAAAGCTGATGTTATAATCAAATAAGCGTCGAACAATTTTAAAATGATTTGTAAAGAAACTACAATAAAAATTTTAATTTCATATGATTTTTTCTAATATAGAATTTATTTGTAAATTACATCTTAATTTACTTACATGTTTTATTAAACTTTGAAGTTGCCCATTATGCAACTATTGTCATTTGTTTTAGCTTATATAGTTGGTTTTTAAAAGTTAAAAAGATTAGATTATATATATATATA
>NCVS01000316.1:79476-106081 GCA_003055095.1 Goniozus legneri
ATATTTAATCACATAAAAATTTATATATATATATATAAATGTAAAGTGAGATTACAATAGCAATAAAATATACGTTATTTCGTAACATTTGATTTTTTCAACTGTTTTCATGAATAATTCTTCGGTAGTGGGACTTTTTTCTTTTATGTTACACCCTAGTAGGTTACATCTGTTGCACCCTGTATATACTGTATACTATATCTAGACTGCCATGCTTTTTCTGTGTATAAGTGCAAATTCAAAACAATGTAAACACTAACCTGTTAAAATATAACACCAGTTCAGTGAGCTTTATGTTTTTATTTTATACATTGGCATATTTATGGAATTGTGGCATTTATAATGTATTACAAAGAGTATCATAATTATAGTTTATAATACATTTCGTTCAAAAACAAAATAATTGATGTAGAAAAATTTTATTGAACGATGTATTTTTTAATTTACGTATGAAAATGAATCACAATTGAAAGAAAATTTCGAAGAATTCTTAAAAGTAAACATTTTGTATACATCTATTATATTGTTTCAAATGATGCTACATTTCTTCTGAACTTCTGCACCTGTAAACATGGAGGTTATGGATTATGGTAAATTAATTTATACCCAGTAATAATGTATTTATATTCAATATATAATTCGGTATTAAAATATTATTTTAGAAGAAACAAGTGATGAAACTAATGAACAGGTTCAAATAGTTGAACTTTCTTCTGGTCAAAATACGGATGATGAAGATAATTCAACTGAAATATCTAAAAATGAATGTGATTCTAAAAATCCAAAACCAGGTTACTTTTTTGATACATATTCTTGTGTATTTTTATGTGATTAAAAATTAATTATTTATTGTTTAATAGCTGAAGATTCAAATGCTGTAGACACAGCAGTTTCTGATGAAGAACACGATCAGTGTTGTCCAATATGTATGGATGTGTGGACCACATCAGGCGAACATCGCATATGCTGTCTACGTTGTGGACATCTATTTGGACATAGTTGTATTCTAAGGTGGTTGAAAAACTCCTGCAATAGTACTAATCGTAGGTGTCCACAATGTAATGTAAAAGCAGCGATAAAAGATATTAGAATGATATATGCCAAGAAATTGACATCAGTTGATACCACTGAATTGGATGAACTTCGAAATCAATTGACGTCTGTAACTACAGAAAAAAAACATCTAGAAATGGAATTATCTAAATGTAATCTTAGATTAAAAATGTATGAGCAACAATTCCAAAGTATGCAAGAGCAACTTACTAATCTTCAGAACTGTCAATCTGACATACATAATAAACTGACAAACAAAGCATCTAAACATGGCAAGTTCCATCTTGAACGCTCATTCGAAATCTGCAAAGATGGTGGTTGTCGAGTTATAGACTACAATTCTTTTTATGGAATTCTAACAGTGTCCCAAAAATCAACCAATCCATTATTTAATGGATATGGCGTAACGAAAATTGATTTGGAATCATTTCAAGTTCGACGATTCATATTTTTACACACGCAGGCCATTAGAGATATGAAATTCCATTCTGTTCAACAACAATTGCTTCTCAGTGTTGGATTTGACAAATGTGCTAAATTAATGGATGTTCATAGCAATACAATCATACACTCGTTCCAAACAGATTTACCTCTATGGAGCTGCTGCTGGTCTGGAGAAAATTCAAATATTTTTCTTACTGGTGCCCAAAATGGTTCTATAACACAATTTGATATCAGACAAACTTCTGGTGCAATTGGTGTAGTGGAAAATTCAGGTGATAGGTCACCAGTTGTATCTTTAGCAACTGTACCACCAAATCCTGATAATGGAATTAGTAGAGGGGGTTTTATAGCATGTCGTTTAAATACTTGCTATGCTTATGAACAGAAGGAAGGAAAATACATACCCAAGCAAATATTCCTTGAAGGACCATTTGTCTCTGTATGTTATGATGAAATAAATAATCACGCTTTAGTTTCGTGTAGGCCTAATTCAAGGCAGCCTAATGCCAGACATGTTGTTTGCACAATAGAAAAGGGTAACGATGAAGGAATTTTATGCAACATTGTACATACATTTCATGCCGGAAATTCTCAACAGTTGCTATCGCGTCCTTGCCATATTCATGTAAGAAGTGATACATTAGTAGCTGCTCATCAAGAATCTACAAGCACTATTCCACTGTGGAGTATATCAACCGGTAAACAAATACTTAACTTACCAGTATCAGATCCAGTTGTAGATATGTGCTCCTTCGAATATAAAAATAATTTATTGTTAGCCACTTTGTCTGCTAAAAAGCTAAGGCTGTATAATTATGTATGAACAAATTGTCAAAATTTTGTTATGCTGGGAAAATTATTGAGACGCGTATGTATAATAAAATACAATAAAAATGTTGTACAGCATCAACAAAATTTTGAACAATTTCTGGGTAGGCCCTTGAGTGAAAGTGCGACCAAATGATCAAGGTCATTGTGACTTTTTTTAAATTGAATCTCAGTTCTTATTACATAGGTATAAGAGCCACTTCAACCTTGATACATGTTTGAATTGAATAAGTTCCTTGTAGTTCCTTTTTAAAATATATTACCATCTTGAGATTTGAAAATTTCTAATTTTTACTACATTTTCTTCCAACAACAAAATTGTGATGAGAATAATGGACTTGATTCTTCAAATGATAATCACTGTAATTTTCTTTCAGTATTATATTTTTGTAACTTCTGTAAATTATCAGACTGAACATATATTCAAAAAGAATGAATAAACTGAAAATTAACATCCCACCCAAAATTTTGTAACAAAATGAATTTTACATCATTCTGTTTGAATCTAGTAAAAGTATATATTTGTTCACAGCTTGATAAAATTTGTAAAAATATACTGTATTCAAATAAAGTGTTTTATATAATAAAGGTTTGTTTAGAAATCTGTTTAAAAAAAATTATTTATTAATATTTTTTGAAATATTAAATTACATGTTCGAGACTCTCGAAGAATAGATCATATTTCAATTCATCAGTACAAACAAACTAGTCTGTCAATCATTTTCAAAGTGAGGTATGATTTACTATATCATATTGAGAGAAGCATGTCATATATACGATCTTTACTGGCATTCTTCTCACACAGCCTCCACACATAATAACTAAAAAATTCAAAAAACTACAAATAGATAAGGTTCCATATGTGCACCTTCATCTTTAATTTTGAATGTTGCTATGTTACATTAAAAAATAATTTCTAACGACAACTGTAACAAATAAAGTACTTGTAAAAATGTATTTTCAAAATCTTCAGAAAATAAAATCAAGAGATTCTCTATAATATAATTCTAACTAAAGTATGTTCACTCCAGTTTTTTGTCTTTATTTATTTATTGCAATATGAAACCTTTCTGCAATATTATTATACCATGTAATTTTTTGACGTAATTTTTGACCAGGTGAATTTCAGGTAACATCATCAATGAATTTATTTAAATGCGATTTGTTGCCCTGAGCCTGGAATGTAAATCACGTAATTTATATATAAAGAAGATGTGCTTACAAATTTATATTTTTGCATGTAATGCTGAACAATCAGATCAAATGACATTATACCCAACACCGAATGTACAAAATTCGAATATTAACAATATTGAAATGCACGATTTTCTTTACAAATACATTACAGTGCTAATAAATTTTTCATTTGTTTCAATATTGTACATTTCCAATGTATATTAAACTGAAGTAACAGAATTAAAAATAATACATTTAATTTTTGTTCTTTAAAAATTACATTAAGAAAATTTCATTTTATTAATATTTTATAGCAGTAGCTCACTGCTCAGATCTGAATTCACAATCAGAATATTAAAACAATGATCTGCGTTGCAGCTCAAAATCAATCTGTATCACCAAAAATTGAAGATATAAAAGTAACATTTGATTTCTCTTAAAAATAAAAATTTGATTAACATTTTGCTATAATTGTTGAGTGTATAGTTTTCACAACATAGTTATAAACATACTATATTGCAAGCAAGATTATATTACAGTTAAAATGAATGATTTATAATCAAGAGTATTAATTTAAAAATCTTGAAGTATTAATTTAAATAGAATATTGTCATTACAAGGTGAATTTCCAATGTAAACTGCTACAGTATTAACTTTTTAAAAATGTAATACAGTAGTTTTTCCATGATAAATGAGTCGGGTTTATGAGGCAGATTGACTGTACAATTATCACTAACTGAAAAGTTGTTCTGTGGCACGTTCAAGATCCCAGTTGTATGAAGACAGAGCAACTCTTGCATTATGTTCTTCAATTCCCATATCTGTCAACCGTCTTATCTTGTCATCTAAGTCAGGCATTTTAGCAGGTCCTTTAAAAATGAAAAATCATATTTATTTGTACACAATAATACATTTAATATAAGAATTAGACTATTGTTACCACATACCACCAGCGTACACAGATGTCCAATGTCTAGCAGTTTGACGAAACATTTCTGGTTTTTCTTTATATTGTTTAGCTACTACAGCATCCTGTGGATCATCAGGTTCCGCTGCTGATAGTAATGCTTGTAGAGACAGCAGCACAGATCGGAGTGTCATTGCTGCAGCCCTTCAATTACAACATTCAAATGAAAGATGTGTGTTTATTCCTTGTTGCAAATATTACTCACCATTGGTCCTTTAATATATCCAGACATATAGCACCAGTAACTGAAGATATGTTTGGATGCCATATTTTAGTTATAAAACGTACCTAAAAAAATTAGATTCATAGTATTATACTACTCAACTTACCGCAAAAATTAAATTATTGTAATATCAACTTACTTTGGGAGGATTAAAGGGGTAAGTTTCAGGAACTTTAATTTCGAGTACAAAATTACCACCCTCGTATGGTGTATCAGGAGGACCAGAAATTTCCCCTTTCAATTCAGTAAAACTATCATTAACCAATTCTACCTTAATTGCGCATTTTGCAACCTGTAATGAAATTCAATATAGAGTTAAAAAAAATATTATGGTTAAACCTAATTAATACAGAAAACAAACATAAATCATATAATGGAATATAAAATTTTTACAATAAAATCAATTTAATTATTGAATATTTTTGAAATTCATTGCTCAATCGCCATAACCTTTGACATATGAAAACGATAACTGATGGTGTAACATCTTATTAAAGATAAGTCACATGTTTACACATGTTTATATTTTTGTGACAACAAAGTGGTCATAACGTTCTTGTGTAATTCAAAAGAAAACCATCTCTTGGATACATTTGAACTTAAGTTATATCGAAGTAAGAGCAGAATGGATTCTGAAGGAAATTCCTCCAAACCTGGTATGTAATAGTATCATTTTGAAGATTACCAAATAAAGACTAACTTTTTGCACTGTGTGTTTCGTATAAAATAAAAGTATAAAAAATTATATTCTTATTATATGTTTTTTATGAATTAATAATTATTTATAATTAAATGGGAAATTCAATACAAATGACTGCTGAATGAAAGTAAATAAAACAGAAAACATTACTTCCGAATCAACTATGAATTTACTCGAACAAAAAGACAAAATAAAGTATTTATCATTTACGGCAAATAGCAATTTTCTGTTGATTCATTCCAAATACAACGTTTTTGCAAAGCTGCATGCTAAGAGCGTTCTCGTAGATTGCGTAACGGCGAAAAAACGTGTCGGATGAGTTGCGTTCCTTCGAATTCACACACTTCGTGTATCATTGGAAACGGAGCTCGGCAAAGAACGGGGGAACTTAGAGCACTCACCTCCTCGCTCCTTATAACCTCTTTGAATTCACGTCTGATTCGTTCCGCAGCAATATTGGCCATTATTTTGCGAAAGAAAATCAGCGAACGAAAACAATCAACACAACGTCATCATCGTTCCTGGGTGGCAAAATAACGAGTTAACTTATAACGTCGAAGTTTGGCGTCGAGCCGACGTGAAATCCGTACACCTTACGGATTGAATTTAAACGAAAAGATGATGCCTATAGGTCAGATTGTAATATCGAGCGTTTGTTACCGGAATTTGTCGCACAGATCGAGGAAAAGTCACACATAGAATAAAGACATAGAATTTAACGTAGCGATCACCGCCGGCGCCACATTGATAAGAAAAGTTGACTGTCACCCACTCGTGTGGTGCTCTCAACACGACCCTTTAAATTTTGTCTAAAGTCACGTCGCGACACTGAATACGGCGCCAAATTGCAAACCGTCGCGTGCGGACGGGTCATTAGCTACAGATTTTACCCCCGACCACGAGAGAAGAGGTAACATACGAAAAACGTTGTCGAGATATCGTTAGGATAGATATAGGTATATGTATAAAAGGTATTTCTCTTTCACGCCGGGTAGGAATCTCGTTTACTGTAATCAGATTACAGCACATACGCGAAAAATCTAGTCCACATATTCGCGACTACGTGCGGAATTCTTTATCTGTCGCGACATTTGAAAAAAATATAAAATAAGTCTCCATAAATTTTTTGACACGAGGGGTAATTTCGAGCCGGTCGATAATAATGATATAACATCAGGAGTGAGTAAATATTGTCGATCGTCGTAATTTGCAAAACATCGAAAAATTCCACTACTTCATTAAGAAGGAAACATAACAGCCGGCGAAAGGGAATGTGTTTACGCAGATAGTATTGTCATATATCAATATATTATTATGAAATTTCGGTAAAATTTTTATTTTATTGGTACATTTTTTACAGGCATCTTCCTCTCTCGCTCGCTCTTCAGCACTCCGAACATAGCCGAGTTCTCGAGGCGAAGAGATGGGAGAGGGGAAGATGACAATGTCGCAATTCTACGATACGTCGTAAAATAAACTCGCTAGTCGAAATCTGTTATTTTCGTACATTATTAGTTGGCTTATAGGCAAGTAAAAAAAAAGCGATATGCCGATAAGAATATAGCGCGTTGCGAGATCCCTCTCGAGAGAATGGGCGGAGCTTACGGGCTGTTACGTCACGTCCGGATACCAGAGATCCCGTCCACGATTGGTCAATCACCACGGCGATTTCGGTTTTAGTGATGCCAGTCTCTCAGCCAGTGCGTGCCAAGAGTTTGTTACGCGCAAACTTGGAGAATTCTCGTGAGCGCTTACTCCAAAGCAGAATGCCGAATATTAAAGTGTTTAGCGGTACCTCGCACCCGGATCTTGCACAGCGGATCGTCGACAGGCTCGGCATAGACATCGGCAAGGTTGTCACCAAAAAATTCAGCAATCTCGAAACATGGTAAGTAAGCACGCGAGCGCAAGTGCTCGTTTCTGGTAACGCACCACGTTTATTGACACTCGTGTGTATCGCAGCATAACGCTAGCGCGACCACGTGTCAACAGTAACATTTTTACTATGCCGTCCTTCTCACGTCTTATATTTTTATTTGTTTGAAGATTATTACTTTTCCTTTATTAATCAAGTAGCCTGACAACCTTATTATTCGTTGTGGCAACCCTCTGTTGCTGACAAAAACTAGACACCCCCTATGCATTCGACGTTACCGCGGTATTTAATTTGAAGGTCGTTAGGAGAAACGATTACTTCATATAGCGCGCATCGATATCGATGTAACAATTCTAAAATTTGCATGTGTTTCAATTTGTTTCAAGGTTACTCTAACTTGAAATTCTAATGCTATATCTAACAAATATGAGTAATTAATTTTCTGTATTAATAACAACAATTATTCTTGTTATGACCTTGTTATGACATCACCATCATGTCTATTCATTGTAATTAATTCAGAATCAACTTTGAACATATCAATTTCAATAAACTTAGTGGTATTTATTTGAATTTATTTTCTTATTAAATAGTGTCGAAATCGGAGAATCTGTTCGAGGAGAAGATGTGTATATTGTACAGAGCGGAAGTGGAGAGGTGAATGACAACCTCATGGAGCTTTTAATTATGATAAACGCCTGCAAAATTGCATCAGCGTCCAGAGTTACAGCTGTAATACCATGCTTCCCGTATGCTAGGCAGGATAAGAAAGACAAGGTAGGAATTTTATATTAAGTATAATTTTTGTCCAAATCTAAAAATTTTAATGTTTTATGACCGCTTAATCATATTTTTTTTCATTATTTACAAGCAATGAATTAATATTCAACTCAGATGCATCATCTCCATTATTCTGTGTACCTTTCAGTGCTCTTTTTTCTGCTTCACTTATTCAAAATCTCATTTGAAAAAGTATATAATAATATTATAAAAGTTTGTTTAAATTAGTTAATTAGTGAGAATATGAATTTGAAATGTAAAATGAAAAGTAAATTGCTTTTTTAAAAATAATATAGCTAACCAGAATTGAAACATAGTACTTGTACTTCTTATCATAGAAAAGACAATGCTAGTCATTCATTAAATGTAATAATTTTTCAATAGATTGTACATAAACCCTATGTATTTATATGTATATGTACATACATATTTATTTGTTTGTGTGTTTTTTAATATTTACATTCTGGAAATGATTTTTGCATATGCTAAAATTGATGTGGATATCAAATTGAACTGGTAATGTCATTTTGTATGAATGTTATTTATTTATTTCCATATTACACTTTATTATCATTCAATAAAATTGATATGAATAATTGATTGTTCAAATCGAGTATTTGATACCATTATAAAGGAAGCATTATTAGGAGACAGAATTTTCAAATTTGGAAAAGCAAAACTGTTTTAAAATGGCCCATCATTTTAATAATTGTCATATGATCATCGAGTAAATATTTGTTTTTAGTTTTAGTGTTAAATTTTTTTTTATCTCCTGTATTCACAGGGAGGTGATGGTGGGGACAAGTCAAAGAACCAAATTGTCTTCAAGTCAAACGAATGGAAATTCCGGGTAACTTGTGGCGGTTTTTTTATTATGTTATTTATTTTTTTATAGCTTTGCAACAAAACCAGTGGAGTAATATCATTTATGGAATCTTTAAATCAAAAATATTTCATTCTCATGCAACATTTGCTTGAATCTTTATAGCTTCATATGTTTGGGCTACACAAAGGGAAAAACAAATCACATATTCAAAAAATTTTCCTTACTATTTAGATTAATTATACTTAAATTTTTCATATAAATTACACTATCAAAGGACTGCATTAATTTGTTGTTATTGTAAATAAGCGCACTGTTGAATCTGAGTAATATGGTACAGCATATTAGGTGTTACTCAAACACATTGATTTATATTAACCTAGGGTTATCAGCTAGTAGATAATACAAATCAGTGTTGAAAAATTTCATTTTCTTCAAGGGGGGTATAAAAACATGAATCTAGAGATTGCAAAATCGAATGCATGTTATTCAATTCAATATTTTGAACAGCATATAGCACAGTAATTCTAAATAAAAGAATATTATGTTATTTTAATACTGCATGAAAAAGTAATATTCCCCTCTCTGATAATTAACCAATGCTTCCATGGATTGATACGATCTGAATTAATGAATAACTATCTCACTACAGTATTTGAAAATATTTTCTAAGCTCTGTTCTGAGAAGTTGGGTATTTTCAGGATTTTGTGCCCGACCTGTCAACAGTGAGTATATATCGAACAGCGCGAGATTGTCGAGTGAAACGTTTGCTATTATAATTCGATGACCACATAACTTGTAATTTATATTTTCCAATTTGTTCAGCCACTATCGTTGTAGGACTAACAAAATTATTTTAATTGTTGCTATATACAGTATTATGACATCCCCATTATTGAATGAATGATTTATTTGATAAGCGCCTATTGACACTCGAATGAGAGGGCAAAATATTAATATGATGGTTCAATATATACATTATAAATCAGGTAAATAGTTATCAGAATTTTGGGGTTAAATTACACAAACACAAATGGGTACTAACATATTATGCCGCTTCTGATGTATATGTGTCGGAAAATTCTAATTTAAATTAAGTTGCTTTATCACTAAAATATTTATAGCACATATGTAATTGAGACATTGTGTCACTGTGTAGTGATCATCGATGACACTAATGTAATAACTGCATTATTATCATTGAAAAAAAGAAATAACTTATAAGGGCTTCTAAACCACTCGTCCTTTGTAATAATGAAAATTTTTAAAATATTCTTGTTTCCTATGCACAATGCATTTCACCTTAACTAAACAAAATAATTATCAGAATGTATTTTATGTATATAACAGCTTGGAATATTTTCCTAGTTTAACTATATACTCTAATTTAGTATAAATTATTTATTATTGATTCTAAAATTATTGTAAAAGATGTAATTAAAATATCAAATGTTTGCCCTCTTGTTCAATTCTTTGCTTTATGTCCTTTGTTAAACTGCGAAGGATCGAGATGCATTGTGTTTGGTGTTGCAGACATAACTCAGAATATTCTGCTTTCTCTTATTTGTACTTTTCAGTCTAACTGGGGTGCATTTGCAACATTTTATTCTCTATATGAGTATTTGGCAATTATATTCATATTTTGTCCCTCTGATACAAAATTATTCATTTTAGGAATGACTTTTTATTACTTAAACCATTTGGTCTTAGAAATCAAGCATTTATGCTTAATGTGTAATTTTTATAGTGTTTCTATTTCATGAAGAAGCATTAAATATCCTTACTTTACTTTATGTTGTGGTCTATTGTTCGTAACGTAGAACACAGAAAAATTGATTAGGTCCTGAGAAAATTTAATTAGTTATCTTTTCTCTAAATTGCAGGATATTTCCAGTTGCAAATGGACTCATGGGTGACTTTTTGTGATATCTTATATACTAAAGTTAACATATGTAATTTACAGAGCCGGGCACCGATATCTGCAAAATTGGTGGCGAACATGTTGTCAGTAGCCGGAGCTGATCATATCATAACAATGGATCTTCATGCTAGCCAGATTCAAGGATTCTTTGACATTCCAGTGGACAACTTATTTGCAGAGCCAGCTGTCTTGAAATGGATCAAAGAGAATATTGTTGAGTGGCGAAACAGTATAATTGTTTCTCCTGATGCAGGTGGTGCTAAAAGGTGAGTGATATATAAATATATATATCATATTTTAGTACATATCAATTTTCATTCATAATTATATCATTAACCTTTTTTTTCCATTTCAGGGTAACCTCCATTGCTGACCGATTGAATGTAGAATTTGCCCTTATTCATAAAGAGAGGAAGAAGGCAAATGAAGTTGCTAGCATGGTACTTGTAGGAGATGTAAAGGATAGAGTTGCAATTCTTGTAGATGACATGGCTGATACTTGTGGAACAATTTGTCATGCTGCCGAAAAATTACTAGAAGCAGGTGCTACCAAAGTTTATGCAATTTTGACACATGGCATTTTTAGTGGACCAGCTATTAGCAGAATTAACAATGCATGCTTTGAAGCTGTTGTTGTGACCAATACTATACCACAAGACGAACACATGAAGGATTGTCCAAAAATTCAGGTAAAGAGTTGTGATGAATTTCTAAGAATGAATTAAATATAATTCTAACGAAAATAAATTTTATAGTGCATTGACGTTTCAATGATGTTTGCTGAGGCTGTGAGAAGGACCCACAATGGTGAATCTGTATCGTACCTGTTCTCAAATGTACCATATTAAATGAAAAGCTCTGTTTGAACATACAAAATATTTTTAAGAAAAAATGTACTCTTTTACATTTGTTTATTGTTATTTAGATAAGTTGAACACTTTTGCCTAGAAATCATGTGTCCAGTTAAAATCCACAAATGAATAATTTTGAATTTGAAAAGACGTACTAGTAACAACAGAATCTTTTGAGTACGTAACATCCTTCTGAATAGTGATCATATCAATGTTTTCCATAGATCTTTTTCGTTTAAAAATCTAAATCTCGATTCTAAGGAAATTCATAGTTATATAATAATAGATTCAACAGAATCTAGTTGTTAGAGATAAATACTATGTTTCTACTAGTTTGTAATAAAGCATACTTGTAGTATAATACCGTAATGTGTCCACGAACCTCATGCTTCATATTATGGTTGGAAAAGAGTATGCCGTGATACATTTTTCATGTTAGAATTTTTATGTCATTTTACCTCATTTTGTTTGTATCTCATCGCTACAAGTAAATGTTTCATCTGATGAAGTTAATATAACTAGGTTTATCACAAGTACTAAAAAACACAGTACAAATCAAATTTACTTTATTATAGATTGTAATGAGACTTTAACAGAGCACGCAGCGTTATCACAATCTCAAAACGAATAATAAATGTTTGGTAACGAGAAAAATAAGATCTGTTTCAAAGGAAAACTAATTTTTGCATACGATATCACCCATTTTTGAAAATTACGTATGCCGCTTTTATAAATTTTCTTCTACAAAGAAGATTGTATTGATTACTCGGAGCAACATTTTTTACGGATAAAATTATTCAGAAATTTGTATAATTTATACTAAAGATTTTTATCACAGCAATATAAATTAATAATATCAATAAATTTCAAACCAGAATTGCTGATGCAAGGCATTTGAAATTTTTTTTGTGATGAATAAAATATTCTGAATTTATAAGATGTCTAATTTATTGAACTATCCTTCTCTAAGATAATCATATTCAAAATGAAATAGACTTCAGAGATTTTTATTTGAAAATTTTTCTACGGTTTATGAATATTATAAAAAAATCTCTTACGCATCTCTGTTCAATACATTTCAATTTATTAAATGGAAAACTACCTAAATATATAAATATTAAAATTACAGATTCCTAACTATTAAGTGCAAACGTCAGGTAAAAATTCCAATATAATTTTCTAATTGTTAATTTACATTATGAGTAAATAGATACTCATTAATTAATATAACTATGACTTGGTTATACCAGGAGGTAATGTTATATCAAATACTATAGGTGGATTACTTGGTAAGTAATTCAAATCACATGTTGAAGCATTTATGAAAATAATTTTACCATCTGACGAAATTCCATAGCCTAAAAGATAAAAAATGGTATGATTGAATATTATCATTTTTCATCAATAGTTTCAATACAAACCTTCGTGTATGTGCCCAAAAACGTGATATTTTGGTTTGACACGATTTTGTACAGTAGACAATAATTCCACACAACCAGCTCTCACTCCACTACAGCATAGATCTCCATGTCCTATTGGAGGAGTATGTGTTATAAGAATATCAGTGTCCGGTGGAATCATTTCCCATTTTTCTAAGCAAGGTTTTCCACGAGGTACATTGAAAGCCCATTTACAAAATTCTGGTTGCCTATAAGTAATAACTTATAGAATTATATAATTTTTAATATTATAAAAATATAAATAATGGTTATTAATTTACCATGGAGTACCATAAATTTTTATCCCATTTACTATTATCTCAGAATCTTCTAAATAGGTGCAATTAGTTAAATATTCCTTAACATTAGTGGTCTGAATTGCTTCAGCAAGAGTATCTTTAGACATTCCTAATGTAGGTATATCATCTAATATACTAGTTCCCGTATGTTTATGATGATCTCCAGTAGCTTGTGTCAAAAATGGATGTGTGAATGTAGGATCAAAGCTCAATTCATGATTTCCAGCTATCACAATCTTATGTTTGTGTGGTAAGTTACCTATAACATATTTCTAAATTAGGTCTTAATAATTATTCATCATTTCAATTCATTTACCTATCCATTTATTGAATTCAATTACTTCTTGCAAGCTACCGCATTTTGTGAAATCCCCAGCATGGATAAATATATCTCCACTTGGGATTTCAAATTTTATATATGGTGTAAGTGAATGAGTATCGCTCATACATACTACACGAAGCTAAATAAATAAAAATTATTTTTACCAAATATTTGAAAAAATGATCTTGTAACAAAAATAGATTTAGTACCTTATCACTTGGAGGATCTAATACAGGAGGTTTAGCACTTATTTTTATAACAGTCTGTTGTTGGGACAGCTCACGCCAGGCAGCTGTAGGATTTCCAGTTAATGGATGAATTCCAATCTTCATCCTGAATGAACTTTGATGATAGCATTACATATAATTTACAAATTAATTGAAATCATATATATATATATATATGTATAATTAATTTACTAATGAATAACTTATAACATAAATAAAAGTGCTCATGATTATCCATTATTACAAATATTTTAGTTATAACAATAAAACTGATACAATTCGTCAAAAATTTGTTTCCTTAATCGTCATAGTTTAATAAGTTTTCTGCATACTCTAATTTATTTAACTGCCTTTGGATCAATCATCTTGACAACCAAGTAAATGGGAGATGAACTCGTGACAAACCGGCTCGGAAGAAACTGTCATTTTGCCCTTAATGAAATGTATACTTATGAATACATTCTTCTTTCGATTTATTTCCTCATTTATACAATATTGACTATCTAAAATTAAGAATAAATTTGTTATTACATACTCATATTTTTTGTTAATTGTGGTGAATCAAAATTTCGTACAGTTGTTTCACTTTGGATAACACGCATGCGCAGTATTGCCGTGTGCAGCACTGAACGAGTATCACACAGGTAAAGCCTTTAATGTAGTAGTAACAATTTAACACATTCGAATGTTTGACTATTACTTTAATTGTATTTGTATACTGGGTAGTACGGGTCAAAGTCTGACAATTTTATAGAAATAACTCCATTACAACATTTCTGTATACGTACTTTAACCTGGAACTACTTTAATTGATAAGCCGAAGTGGATTTTAAGCACCGTCAGTGTGAATTGTGCCAAAAATTCTAAACTTGAAGTAGCACTAACCGAAATTATTAGCAATAAAAAAGTGATCACTCACAGCAACAATGTTTAAGAAGGTAATAGGAAAATATATATCACTCATTTTATCATATTATTATACATTTCTTCAATAATTTCTCAACTTAAAGTTTACTGATTACATAAAAAAATTAAAATTGTACAAAAAGATATTTTTTGTGATAATAGGAAATTTTTAAGTTTATATCTATACAATGTTTTTCAATACTGTTGATAATAGTAACAAGTAATTTGAATTTTGTTTTAGATAGCAAGTGTCAAAACATACCATAAGGCAATACGAGCATTCTCTTCAAGTGCAGAAAATGGCTATTCTTTTGGTATGTGCCATTGTTTTACTATTTTCTAAAAATCATTTATTTTTACAGGTCATAATTATATTTCTCACAATTTTGTAACAGTTAAAACAGTTGTTATATAAAACTGGAAATTATCATATATTTTTCAGAACTCAATGAGACTCAGCGCGAAATGCAAAATGTCGCAAGAAAATTTGCAAAAGAAGAGATCATTCCGGTTGCTGCTAAATATGATAAATCAGGAGAATATCCATGGGATTTAGTTAAGAAAGCATGGGGCTTAGGACTTCTTAATAGTCACATTCCACAACATTGCGGTAATTAAAAAATTAATTTTGTGTTAATGAAAATTTTACACCAAGGTATTAAAAATTATATTCTACTGTTAGGTGGAATGGAAGGCAATCTCTTTGATGCTTGCATTGTAGCAGAGGAATTAGCTTATGGATGTACTGGAATTTCTACTGCCCTAGAAGGTTCAGGTCTTGCGGTAATTCAAATTAATTCAATCAAGTTATTTTTCACATTTTAAAAAAATATACATAATAGTCAATTTTAATTTTCAGCAAACTCCAGTGATTCTTGCTGGAAATAAAGAACAGCAGAAAAAATATCTAGGAAGACTTGTCGAGGAACCCCTTGTTGCTGTATGTTCATTAACTTAATCATTATGACCAATGACTTATTTGGAAATGATTAAATAATTCATTTTTAACAGGCATATTGCGTCACAGAGCCTTCCGCTGGATCGGATGTTGCTGGAATTAAAACCAAAGCAGAGAAGAAGGGTAAAGAATGGATTATTAATGGTACAAAAATGTGGATCACAAATGGAGGTGTAGCAAATTGGTAAATAATTAATTGTAGAAAGCAAGTATTTCGGAGAAATACAGTTATAATCAAGTTTTTAACAAAAACTATTCTCAATACGCAAGGTACTTTGTTCTAACAAGAACTAATCCAGATCCCAAGTGTCCTGCTAGCAAGGCTTTTACTGCATTCATTGTTGACCGAGATACCCCTGGTCTGACTCCGGGTCGTAAGGTAGTTAATTTTTTCTTATTATTAAAAAAATATTCAGAATTCTCAGACTATAAAATTTACAGGAAATGAATATGGGACAACGAGCTTCCGATACAAGAATGATAACGTTCGAAGATGTTCGCGTTCCAGAAGAAAATGTTTTAGTCGGAGAAGGAGAAGGATTTAAAATAGCCATGAAAACTTTTGATAAGACCAGACCAATTGTACGACAATACATTAATTCTTGAAAACATTGAATAAATTATAGTTCGATATTAACAGGTCGCAACTGCAGCCGTTGGTCTCGCTCAACGAGCTCTCGATGAAGCATTAAAGTACTCTTTGGAACGTAAAACATTCAATCAACAATTAGCGAAACATCAAGCTGTTGCCTTTATGCTAGCCGATATGGCGGTCGGTGTCGAGACTGCGCGCTTGTCATGGATGAAAGCTGCGTGGGCTACCGACGCACAGAAACCCGAAGCTACGATACTTGCCAGTATCGCAAAATGTTACGCTGCTGACGTAGCTAACAAATGTGCAACTGATGCTGTTCAGGTATGTTTATAACACCTTTACAGAAATACAAAAATATATTTCAATTTATTTATTTTGCATTAGATATTTGGCGGCGCTGGATTCAATACTGAATACCCAGTCGAAAAACTTATGAGAGATGCTAAGATATATCAAATTTATGAAGGTACATCTCAAATCCAACGATTGATCATATCCCGTCAGCTTTTAGCTAAAGCTCAATAAGATATAAATGTATTATAAAAAAATATGTTTTTATAAATTTTATATGCAATTTTTATATAAGGGTGATGTGTCAAAATATTATATTGAGATGTTGTTCAAAATTGTATTTTTATACTAATGTTTACAAATAATTTTATATTATAAATTTATATCAAATATTAAAAAGGAAATTAAACGTTTATCATTAATAATTTATTGAATCTTCCTTCTCTCTATTATAATAGTTTGTTAAAGTAGTTCCATACATTGTAATAAATCCGATATTTAATTAAATGGAAACAAAAAAAATTATTTTTAGGAAAAATAATTCATCCTCTTGAATAGATC
The DNA here is from genome assembly GCA_003055095.1 of Goniozus legneri. Lineage (NCBI taxonomy): Eukaryota > Metazoa > Arthropoda > Insecta > Hymenoptera > Bethylidae > Goniozus > Goniozus legneri. Next base: position 96,718 of record NCVS01000316.1, read on the forward strand.
TGCTACAGTAAAGTTAATTGCAATAAGGTATAGTAATTATTTGTTTCGGAGTGATTTTTGCAGATTCACAATACAAAATTATCATTCAAATTTCGCGGGTTAATGATATCAGATGGCGTCGTCAGCGTGACTTTAAAGCGTTAGTCAAGTGCATTGTACAATGAAAACGGATTACACCGCATTATGTCTGTCGGTCTATAGTTTTTACGCGGATATATTTGGTGAAGTCGTGCGTGACGAGTTATGCAACATTTGGTGTAAAAAGGTTCCATAATAGGAGGACTAGATATTGTGACACCTGACCTACATACGCACCGTGCCTCGAATCAAATGCAGCGGCGCATCCGATAAGTCCTAAATCGCGAAAAAATTCATTAAATTCGCGGTGACAATTCGCAAATCGGTTAACACGGCACGTGTATGATTGTACTTCAGCTTTTTCGTATTGCGTCTTTCCGTAACACTTTGTCAATGTTCAGTGCCGTGTCTAGTAACCTGTTGTGCCCAGATTGTGTCATTCGGTGCGTTTCCCTTTCTCGCTAAGTCATCTTGTTAACGAAACGAATAATAGATGCCAACGGCAACATAGATAATTTAGTGGAATGGTTTAGCAGTATTATTCCTTAATAATGCCACAAAACCTCGTTAAATAATCAGTGCTTACGTGCAAATGACGTTCGAATTGTATTTACGGTTTACGTTTTCCCTTTCGTTAGACATAGCCGTATTAAGAAATGGGCGAGACTCGCACCTAAGCCGACACCAGAAAGTGATACAAACTTTGTTAAAAACTGTTACCGACAAATAAATATAGAAAACTATTAGGAAAATGTACGTTGCTGTAAAGTATAAAAATTTTTTTTAACAAAACAGGGACCAGGCTGTAACAAAAGTAATACAATATATATGTTTGACCTTGATAAATTTTGAAGTATCATAGACTGATACTTCTCCAGAAGATCGAGTCGAACGAAGACTAAATATGTATGAATAAATAAGAACTCGGAGTAGGAGAAATTATCTGAATTGAGCCGAATAATCAAAGATTTATCGACTTGTGAATGCGAATGTATTTTACGATCTGTTTCGCGTAAGAAAATATATCCGAATGAGAAACTACGAGACTACGGATGAGCGTGGTCCATTGACGCTTATCGTACGGTCCTGGATCTCGGTCTCGCTGTCAAGAGCTCTGAGAGCGCTGCTCGCGGACGCTCGCTTGACTAAGGGAGTGCCCCGTTCCGATGCAAAGTGTAAGTGAAGTGGCCTACAGACCTACATTTGTCTAACGTTCGACTTTTTTTTCCTGACACGCGTGTCGAAGGAGTATCTACTAGAGTTAACGATAGCCGGTAGAAGGGCCGATCCTTTCTCGCCTCGGCTCGTAAAGTGAGACAAACGGGTCGCGATGTCGTCGTCGTTGTTACGCGAAATACCGATGCTGCTCGGTTGATAGGGAGGCGGTGCAGTTTGGGAACGCTCGCTCGGCCGGCGCGCGCGCGCGCGGGGAGTAGAGAGAAGGAGCGAGAGACCGTGATAGTCGGAGTGAGACGGAAAAGGAAAGACGGTGCGAGCAAGAGAGAGAGAGAGAGAGAGAGAGAGAGGGGAGAAAGGGAAAAAGGATAAACGAGAGTGAATATAGAGAAGACGCGTGTGCAGGGAGGAGAGGGTATCCTCTGTTTGTCCGTCCCCGTACGTCCGTCTGTCCGACTGTCTGGACCGTCTGCTGGAATGCACGAGGGCCGAATGGCTACGGGCACGGGATTAACGGGGAGTGCGGGGGAGGTCGTAGGTGCCGTCACGGTACCCCCGGCCCTCGAGAGTACGAACACCATAGCCGAGACGTCCTCTTCCTCGACCTCGTCATCGGCGGCTACGACTACTTTACACGGCAACGACAACACCACGGCTAACCTGCCATTTACAAGCGGTTCCCAGCAGAGTCATCATCAGGTGCAGCAGCAGCAGCAACAGCAGCAGCAATCACCATCGCGACGAGTCAGCTTGATCGGCGATGTACCTGCCAACGATGCCACAGGTAACCTCAACGAGACTTGAAAGCCTCTTTGTTGTCGCGTAACGTGCCGCTTTGCCATGAAATACTCTACCCTCCCACTCCTCGCTCCTTTTACTTTCTGTCTCTCTCGCGCTCTCTCCCTCCCTCTCTCTATCGCACGCTCTTTCCCTTTCATTTTTTCCCATCTCTCTCCCACTCGTGTACGATTTTTTACCTTCCTTCTCTTCCCCCGCTTCTCCCGACTTCACTCGCTTTCTGACTAATTTTCCCTCTATCTATCTATCTCTCTCTCTCTCTCTCTCTCCCTCTCTCTCTCTCTCTCTCTCTCTCGCTCAACTCTTTCTCGCTCACGCTTATGTTTTATTTCACTTTTCATCCACGATCCACTTCCGAAGCCACAGGTACCCAGAGTCGCGTGTCTACATTTCAACGAAAGCGAACTCGCTTTTCGTCTCCGTACACTGTCATGGGCAGTGATTTCGTAACGGAGAAAACTGCTGCTTGATATTATGGAATCAAGATTAATGAACAGGTTATCTATTAGGTGCTCGAATGAGGTAAAAAAAGAAAATATCGTGGGCGTAATTGTTCACCCTCCTAACCAAAATTCGTAATTTATCGTGATAATTCCCTCAGCTGTAATAAATTTACCGAGTGGAGAATCGGTGCAACAGGCGTTTCTCGCGCAAAAGTTTCAAAGTCACGAGTTCGAATATAGCACACGCGAAAACGGTACAAAACCAGCGTCCCCTTTTGCGAGACCATTTACTCTTTACTCTTTTTTTCTACTCAGTTTGGCCTTACAACACGGTTATATTATTTTTGCTCACGCCGAACGCGCCCTCGCGACGCGAAAAATCTCCCTCTATTTTCGTCTCGCGCAGAATACGCGCGAAACAAAGCCTCAGGAAACTCTCCCTCCCTCCCTCGTTTCTTTCTGTGCGTTTAATAATAACGAAAAATTGAAATATCAATATCTTCGTTAATTCTCCACCAATAGTATTACAGTTTAAATCATTGGATTAGCTATTTTTTTCTAATTTTCTAACTATAATTAAACAGAGATATATAAGGTTGAAAATTGAGCGATCCATCGTTATGGGCGTTCTTTACATGTATTACCACTAAAGAGTCATTCTGACAACTTAAAAAATTTCGTACGATAACGTCTAAATTCGTCTACGAGATTTATACAAGATTTATAATCGTTCGAAATTTTTGCTCAGCATTGACAATTTTTTTCTCTCCTGGCCGAGTCTGACGACACGCACGCGCCAAGAGAGCCGATATGTATTTTAAAATAATCGAGTGGTGCACACATCGGAGTTATAATGGTATCGGGGCGCGGGTATTACATAGCGGTTTGTTAAAACCGGGTCTGGCCCATATTCGCCTCGTTTTCACCGTCCGATTTTTGGCGACGACAGATTCACCGAGCTCGCTCTTATTTACGTATAACCTCACGTCGATTCTCGAGACCCCTTTCCCTTTCGCGCATACGACACCGGTAAAGCTTTTTGCGAGACAAGTTTTTTTTTTTCGAAACGAGGCCTTGCCACCACGAGTCTTTTTTCCTTTGTACTTACTTCTTTCCTTTTTATCTCCATTTGTATGTAAAAACAAAAAATTCCGGATCGTTAAAACTAGAATTAAACTAAAATTGATCATTCTATCAATTCTTATACTTTTGGTACAAAAATTTCAAATAAATGGATATTAGTTTAAAAAACTAGACAACAGTAAAGATTAGAGATGCTACAGAAATTGCAATAGGCAACAAAAATCTTGAAGATTTTTCAATATCAAAAAATGTGTCTCTTGTCTTGTTACGTTGTATACATAACAAATAATATCAGAAATTGTAATTTATGAATTTGAATTTATAAATATGAATACTACTTTTTTCACTATCTTCGGTATTAAAAATGCAAGTACATGCTCAAATTTGTTTTAATGAAACAGAATTTGTTACATTGCAAGAAATTTTTCTTTCTGCTTATTCATACCCGAGCTCGTCGGGGATGGAACGGAAGCGCGACTTCGAAATCTCGCGCTCTCGGCCAACTTTTCTTCAACGTGTCTCTTACGGAAAGCAAGAACGCCCTCCCTGGGCTGTATAACGCGCGCGCGTGCTGCGTTGTTGGGATGCCGCGCGTGTCTCGTTTCGGAAATAGCATCGTTATATTATCGATGCTCAACCCTCTTACGCACTCACGCCATTTTTTTTTCCTCGTGCCGTGAATTATTTCAATACTCGAGGGGGTTTATTGCTCGAAACGGTCAGCTGATCGACACGTGAAATGGTACCGTCGATGGCGACGATCAACGTTCAAGGACGTTATTTCCGTTTCTATTCGTTTCTAAAAAGGTTCCTGTTATTTTTCTAGAATGTCATTTCGAAATGAGACTATAGGGTCTTCTTTCGAAAATCTCGTAATAGGTTCAAGTCGTAAATACTGGACCTTTGTATTTTGCCACTTAAATGCGGGTCGATGCAACCGTAAAAATTTTTGGCATTTTTTTTTAGTCTATTCAATGAAAAAAAGAAAATCAGTTCGAAGACTACCTGTGCTCTCATTTTGCGAAGAATTACTTCAACGGCGTTCATTTGTCCTATACTACTGTCAAATCGGGGACATTTTCACTTTCTCTGTTAAAATTTCTAAAAAAACTTATTACCTGAAATAAGTAATTTATGAAAAGAAACTTTTGTATAAGTTCGTACCCTTCCCCATCAATCCTGATTTTAAATCAATTCCGAAGAAGCCTAACATAAATAGGTATCGTTCAGAACGTAACATTCGAGTCAAAAAGGTCTTCGGTATAGAATTTATTATTTCAGGTTGAACTATTGTATAAAACAAGTCAGCGCAATTTTGTCGCAAAGAGAATATTTTGTCCTTCGCTTTTCTACTTCTGATTCAATTTCTTTCTATGAAAGCAGTGAAACATTATAAAGATAAAAGTAGGAATAGATGTGCAATTAATACTAGCCGCGATAACAGACGTATTCGTCGGAAGTAATCTGGGTAGCAGCGTAGCTCATTTGTTTGATATTTTTTTCATCGAAATGATAAGCTCACCCTTCCCTCGTGCTCGTGCCAACATTGTAATTATAGGCCGCTAAATTGCATAACGGAATTAACGGACGTTATAGATAATATATAGGAAGTGACAGCAAGATTTATCTACCGGAATCGGAAATTTCATCAACAAACTGTTGGAGGATATGGGTTGTGATAAAGGAACAATTTAAATTTCAGTACGAAGAATTTTATTATAAATGTGCGAAAAGGAATGAACGTCTTTGCTATAAAAAATTTTCTTTTAAACTTATACAAATTCTTATTAAAATGTGCCAGTTGAGAAAACAGACTGAATTGATCAGAGAAATATGTTTTTTTTTTCTCACGCTACCACTACTGATCTCACGATAGCTAGAAAAAATACGTTCATCCTGAAGGCTCGTTCCAAGAGAGATGTTAGCAATTTCACGCGCGCCATGCGACACACGCGACGAGGTATCGAAGTGTAACCAAACGTTTCTTTTGACTAGTTTTCTATTACGACTCCAAATAGTCCAGTTAAACGTGTTTTCGTCGTGAAAATTGCGGCGCGTGGCTAACATAGAGTAGAAAAAAAAAAGTGATTTACGTTCGCGTCGCGCGATCTGTGACAGAGCGTTGAATAGGTCCCTGTTAACACCTACCTGCTGGGAAACGCGCAACACTTGTTGCATCTGTGGAACCCCTCTTCGGTGCTGTAAATCACGTTTATCCGCGCTGGGGGAGGCGGGACATAGGCGAAACGGCAAAACAGTCTTCATGGGGTGAAAGCAGGTCGATTTTTGACTGGCAGAACGAGACGGTCCATGTCCCCTACCCTCTGCATTTTTGACAGTTTCAGTACGCTCCCTCGAGAGCGTACGCGAGCGTCACGCGTTACCACGCGTGTGTGCGCTCTCGCGTGCATGGCCAATCGCATGTTCATTTCGACTGGTTTCACAGTTCTCGAGATTTAAGAGCCTCGGGCTCTCTTTGTACCTCTTCATACCGGAAATAAAATCATTTCGTTTAGTACTCCTAACACGAGAGGCGGGCTAAGCAGCGGGAGTCCCTATCCGCATTCATCACACACCTGGATGCCCAGACCCGTCCACGGTGGGTCCCATTGACGCAACGTCTCGAAATTTACGAACTGCTGCAGACGCAAAAAGAGTTTACACCGTCTTCAGGTATACAGCGGATTTCGCTTTCGAAATTAGTGATGTAAGAATCGTTTCGGCAGGGCACATCGGAATGAAATCTTCGTTCGATTCTCGAACGGCAATCGCAAGATAACGTAATCTTCTGCGTACGTGTGCGTTTGAATTTCGTCGCGACTTTCCTATTTTCTAATTCTCGCGCTCGTCTTAGGTGAAATCGGAAGTACCCGACCGCCTTTTACGCTGTCCAAGGCGCCACGTTTCCGGAAACGAGCGGGGCGCGTGCGATCCCTTCTCGACACGTGTTATAAAGGCTAGGCTGTGTCTTCGCTCTGCGGGAAACTCCGTTGACGTGAAATTCGAACGAAAAATCCTGTCGGGCCTTTTTACTCCCTGCGATCGTTGAGCAAGCGCCCATAGTGTTGACCCAACTCTCACCGGGGGGTTCTTCGCGACTCCGAAGTCCGTAGTTCCCCAAATATTTCGCTTCATACCTGTTTACCGTGTTCCTCTAACGCGGATAATCTTTGTCGTTCGAACCCACATTCGAATCGCTTTTCACGAAAATCCAACTTAAACGGTCATCATGTAGAATCAGGATTTGGGTTTCAGGCGACGGTTCTACTTCAGAGCTCAGAGATCGAGTTAATAGTTTCCAAATAAGCTCTGTTTTCGATCTTTCGCCAAGTCATTTATTACCGTGACAAATTTTAGCGATTCAAATAGCACGGAGTATATTATTTTTAACGTTATCGAATTCAGTTCGCGCGTACTCACGCTTACTGCATATGTATTTGGCACGATACGCTAGCTTACAATTTTTCTCATTAACGATGTTTGTGAGTCACAGTGTATAAAATGTAGAAATATCAAGTACTATATTCAATTAGCGAGAGAAATTAAAATTCACGAATTTAAATGATCTTAAAACCGAATATCAGTAAGAAGTTATCATTGTTCCATCAAATTAAACTATTTTAGTCACTTTTGGTGTGAAAAATATTTTTTGATATTGTCAAATCTTAAAATTGCGTTAGCTATTGCGATTCTTATACATCTCTAACATCAGAAATTTGATTTTTGTTCGATATTGTGAAAAATAAAACACTCGTAGTGGGATCGTAGTAATGACGCTAGATCGTCTCTACGTTCGAAATTGGCGCTGAAGGTGCTGCCTATATACCAGAATCGGGTATTAGAAGGCTCCGCTAGCTGGTATGCTAATGCCGATCCGTAGTCGTCCAAGTTTCATAGCGGTTATGTACTCGGTAACTCCCACGCCGCGTTTAAGACGCCGGTGGGTCGTTTCTCTCCTCTCCTGCGCTCTCCGCGCTCCGGTATTGAATCGCTTGACCCACTTTGATAAACTCACATTGGAATAACTCAATAACACACCCGACACGTCGAGCCACCCGACAACAATAATTATTATTCAACGCTCACCGTCTTTTTTCTTTTCGTTAATGTTTCTCTTTTTCTCTCTCGCCCTCTCTCGACATTAACGTTCGACAAAATCGAGACTGGTCATTTACAGTGAGAACTTTCGATTTCGCATTGAGTTTGATTTCGTGTCGGATCCGGTCGTGACGGGAGTAGAGAAGAAGGGGACACGGCAATTAGGCCAGCGTAGATTTGTTAAGCTAATGGCGGTGATGAACGATTTAGAAAACGAGTCTTTCTAAAAATCCTCCTGTTACATATTGTGTTAGAATTCCCATGACGCTAAAATGTGTCGCAATCTCGAAATTCACTCGAAAAGCTCTCGACGGTGACATAACGTAGCGTTACGACGAAATTCTTCGTTACGCGCGACCAGAGGACGTAAGAAAAAGAACGAAGGAAATATACGAAATTGTTGGTAAAAAAGTCGTAACGCATCGCAACCATCGTGTGGCGCCCTCGCGATGGCTATCGATACTGCCGAGAGGCACGGTTCTCGAACGAACGCACACACACGCGAGGAAAAAAATAATAATCATTCAACCGATGCGACACACTAGCTTCTTACGAGGACGTTTTTACATGTGCAAACTCACTACGGTTAAGGAGAATAACTCGCTCGTCCACGCTAAATGCGTCATATTTTTTTCTCCTCTCATTCCCGTTCTCGCGAAAAAGAAAAATTCCCGAGACTATAGGTTTGTTCCGCTAATCGACGTTCGAAATGACTTTTTGTCGGGTTTCGGGAATTGCATCCATCTCTATCCGTTACTCCCGGTCTCTCTCGGTCGATAGCGGTAGTTTCAAAGTCTGGTTCCAACCTTGACTCACATCCCCGCTGCAAATAACGTAATAGACGAGCGCATACGTATACCGTAAGAACCTAGAAGTGGAGTAAATAAATGGACGAAATTTCCATGCAAATTTAAAAACCATTCAGTTCGTAGCCTCTCTGGAGAAGCTAACCGGAGTACGAACGAAGTATTTGATCTTAACGCGGTTCCTTCCGGAAACCCAGAATTTAGAACCCAAGGTAGACCAAACACGCCGTAAGGATGTTTGGGAAGAGCATCATCATTGTTTTTTTTTTTCATTATCCAGATCAAAACTGATTTAAACTCGATATGACATCGTATGACGACTCGATATAAATTCGTTAATTACAATTCTTCGTATAGACAATAACTTCTTCTAGATAAGCACTTTTTTTATATTACGAAACCTTAAATTTTGCATACTGACTACTTCGGCTCATAAAAATCCTCAAAAAACAAGAAATTTAAGAACGTTTCGCTCCTTCTACGTAGAGCTAGTTCGAAAAGTGAGACTCGCGAGAAAATGGTGGTCTGAAAAGAGTCGATTGGTAAAGACACATCGCGGGGACTTGGAACGATCGCCGCGAGCGGCGCTGTCTACGTTCGCCGAGACCCGAAATCGTCTAATTCCCTCTCGCGTGTATACATGTGCGATTAGCTCCGAGCCTCGCGAGGCGCGTTGGTGCGTTTCTCGTGCCAGTTATGATGAATTCGATTGAGTAACCGCAGAACGCGGCTCTCGGCGCGGCGCGCGGCGTGTATAACGCCGAGGCACGAGAAGTGACGCCACGGGACACGGTCTGTGGTTTTTAATACGCGTCCTACTTTCCGCTATCTCTCTCTCGACGTTCCGAGCGAGACGGAACGAGTCGCGGAACGAGAGTTATC
>NCVS01000317.1:0-35869 GCA_003055095.1 Goniozus legneri
CCCCCCCCCCCCCCCGCGGCTGGCGTTCTCACTCGCGCGCCACGGCACCTCCACTCCGTCGTTTTCGTTTCGCGTTCGCGCTCGTTCGTCGGGCACCTGGCCGCTCGCGGTGGCATGCGCGCGCTCCCGCTCAATCACTTTCACTTATGCCGTGCGCTGTGTCGCGGTTACCCACGGCCCTCGTCGTGTGCGCGCTGTGCGTCCTGCTCGAGCAATTTTTCGCGCGCGCGCTTTCGATCCGACTAAAAAGAAAAAAAAAAGGGGAATCGTAATCTCGTAGTGCGTGCGTAGAGATTTTCGGCGCGACACAAAAGAATTGGAAACGGACAGGTAGAAAAGAGGGAAAGACGGAGAGAGCGATAGAAAAAGAGAGCAAGGGACCTACCACTACCTCCCGTAGGTAAAAGCACCGAGGGTGGGAGTTGGCCCTTGGAGAAGCGCGAGACTCGAAGACAAGTTAGTCGAGTACGAATAGTCCGACTGTCTGGTCGTACGCATCCTCGCTCGTCCGATCCTATCGAGCCCGTGTACACTCATACACGTACACACAGACACGGCGCTCTCTCGCGCGCGCGCGCGCGGCTATATTTTTTTTTTTTTTTTTATTCGCAAGATTATAAACAGTAGTGGTAGTAAACGGTGCGCGTGTGGCTAGATATATTCGTGCCGGTACGATAAAGTGTGCAAGTTTTCGGCCATAAACTGCGACAAAAGTTGGATTACAGTGCCGTAAGGTGATAACGGATAGACCTCGCAGAATTTTGGTCAATATTTTCCCCACCGCGCGATTCACCGAGAGTGACAGTTTTACGATGACTCGGACGTATTGACACACACTGTGAATACTCTCCTCTTCGTTTGGATTTCCTATCGAGCCAGCCTGGATCTACTTTAAATGTGATTTATCGAATTCGTTCTTACCGAGGTAGTGTTACCGTTTTACACTTTGGCGTGGCTTTTGTGATCGATAACCTCGTATGTGCCTAAGGTGCCCTGGGTGTGTGGGCCTAGTTTGTCTTCTCTAGCTGTGCGCTACTTTATTTTATTTATCCAACGTTTATCGACTCCCGGGTCATCCTGTGCCTCGATATAGCGATATCGAAGCATTGTATCCCCTGGTGCTACTCGACTATCGCGGATTAAGAAAGAGGAAATTTGGAGAAAGTGAAGGGACGAATAGTTTATTGTTTAGTCGCCATATATGCGTCGATACGCGAGCACGTTAGTCCGTGCGGTGATTGCGCAAGGGTGATATGTTATTGGAGATGGATCAGCACCCAGGCCTGATATCCCTGAACATGTCGCCGTTTCATTTGAGCCCTCAGGGCAGCCCTCAGAGCGCCGCGAGCGCCAATCAACAACAGCAAGCCCAGCAGGGCGCGTACGGTTCCTCTCCGTACAGCAATTGCGCACAGAGCCCGCCGTCGGCCATGTGCCACCAGCAGCAACAGCAGCAATCCCAGACCCAATTGTCCCAGCACAACAGCCAATCCCAACCCCAGAGCGGTATCTCGAGTTTCGACGCCGCATTTTTCGATGTAGCCTCTCTCGAGGAACGCTGTCCCATGTGCGGTGACAAAATGTCGGGTTACCAGTACGGTCTCCTCACTTGTGAAACCTGCAAAGGCTTTTTCAAGCGAAACAACTCGCCCTGTAATAGCAAAAAAGTTTACACGTGCCTGTTCTCCCCGGCGGGGGGAGGCGGCGGTGGTGGCGGCGGCGGCGGCGCCGGTGCCGGTGGCAACAACAACGGTAACGCCGCGAACAACAATTGCGGAGTACCGCCGTCGCCGATGGACGGGAATGTCGCGAACAAGAAAGTCTACACGTGTCTGTTCTCGCCAACAGGAAATAATAACGCGGCTGGTAATTCCGGACCGGGCTGTGGGACCTCCTCGAACCTCGAGAGCGGTCCTGGCAGCACGCCCACTGGCTACAGCCAGGGGAGCAACAACAATAACAACAACAATAACAACAACAATAACAACAACAACGGAACGTCCAGTGTGACCGGTAGCGCGACGAGTTCGGCGCCCAGTACGAATCAGGTGCCGACCTCGGGCAATCCACCCACCAGCAATAACAACAACAACAACAACTCATCGGGAAACGTCGTGATGCCGTCCGGTGCTTTGTGTCACCCGGGACTCGGCCAGGTTGGCATAGTCACCGGTTCCATCCCATGTCCGTCCGATTTTCCCGACACCAAGGACATCGTTATCGAGGAGTTCTGTCCAGTCTGCGGTGATAAAGTGAGCGGGTACCATTACGGGCTGCTAACGTGCGAATCCTGTAAAGGCTTCTTCAAACGCACCGTCCAGAACAAGAAGGTGTACACGTGCGTGGCGGAGAGATCGTGTCACATCGACAAGACACAAAGAAAGAGGTGTCCATTCTGTAGGTTCCAGAAGTGCCTGGAGGTGGGAATGAAACTAGAAGGTTAGTGGATTTTTTCTCTACTCGCTTCGACAACTTCGCCAGGGGTTGCCCGAGTCGAAATTTAAAGCTTGTTTCTCGTTTTTAATGTCTTATTTAACAAGACGAAGAAGTTTTATTTCGACTTCTAAGTCTTACTTATTGTTAGTATCCAAAACTGTACTTAAAAGTCGAATTTAAGACAAATAAGATAAATAAGATAGAATTAAATCGAGAAGACTTTCTATTAAGATTAAAAAGTAGAATATAAGTCTAAAATTGTCGGCAAACCAGCGACATGAAAGAGAAACACGTTAGAAAAGTCCTAATCAAGTTTTAAATTTCGACTCGGGTTACGCTATCGTTATTCGGACAGAAGTCACTTTTCGGATTTTGCTTTTCAAATTGTTCTCCATGTGTAAGGGTTATTACGAGTTGCGCATAATTTGATTAAAAAAGCAATCGAAAAATAATTTAATTCGAAGAAACTGTAATAACTCCATAATGGTGTTCAATTTTGTAATCGTTTAAATTCATAAATTGCAATTTCTGTCGCTAATTACGTGGAGATAAGCACTTTTCGATATGACAAAATCTGAAAGTTTTTATAACGAGAATTGTGTGACTCACACGAATCGTTGATCGTTCATTCACAATTTGTCGACTCTCGTTCGATAGTCAATAGTCGAAATAGGTATTTAACAAATCGCGATAGAAATAGCGTTAAGGGCGTCTGCTTTGCTTCCGAATGCGCGGGTACATAGTATTTTGACTCGTGGTGGCATTTCGTGATTTTGGAATGGAAAATTCGTAAGGGGAAAGGCGAATCGAATCGAATTAACATAACGCGACGGCTTATGTCAACAATATTGGTAACGACCGCGAGCGCGACCTAGATGTATGTATACACGCATACGCTTACCAGCGGTGGCTAGGAGAGAAGAAACGAGGTATTCGTACCGCTTAAATTATTACTACGCGCCTCGTGTATTATTCCCCGAAGCGCTTTCCGCAGTTTAACGGCGCATTAAACGGCTGGGTATTATTATCAACATTTAATGTTATCTGTTATTTAACATCTCTATGCGAGCGCGCGAGCTCGTTTTCCCCTAAAAACCCGATACGTCAAAAGTAGTTTTTCGCGCGTGAGTATTGTGCGGCTGTGACGAAGCTTTCGCGCTACTTCGGCTCGTTTCGTCACGAGCCTCGGCCGCGCTCGATAACTCTCGTCCGTTTTCGTCGCGACTGCGGTCGTCTCTATCTAACGTTCGGCAAAAATCTTTCTCATTTCTTATCTTCCTTAGGAATTAATTAGTATAACGGCGATCATTATGCGCACGGGACTGCGTACAGTACGAGTCGCGAAATACCAAGTTCGTCCTAATTGCCGCTAATTGTTCGCGGTGACTGCGATTACCAGCTCAAATATTTTACGACGTCTTACTCGATTCGAAACGCAACGAGACTTTATCGATCGTTCCGATACCGATGAGTTTTACAGAATAATCGAGCTTATTGGGAAATTCCGCAAATTTTAACGAGAACGAAAAAAAAGCGAGAATTCCGCTTTTTTTTTCTATTTTTTCAAAATTACCGTTTTATGTTAATCCGGTGCTACGTAGAAAAAAAAGCGTTCTCGTTCGTTGATCTTAATTTTTTTTTTTTTTTTCGTTCTCGCTATAAATACGACACGTTTCGAGATCACGATTCTCCACATAGGAGTCGGTGCAATCCGACGGTATATACAACTAACTGGGTCTAGGCCCCCAAGGCCCAGCGATTAAGCGAATCTCGAAACAGGCGATTGTCGCAATTGCCGCCTTTGCACGCCGCGTTTTCCAGCACGGCGTTCCTCGGCCAGCCAGCAAAAGAAGGGGGTATACCCATTGCTTAATGCGGAAAGTTTCCAGAGTGCTTGCGAATGTTTACGAAAGGAAAGAGTTCTTTATTTGCGCATAGAAATTTAAAAAAGAACGGTCCAACGAAAACTTTGAGAGATTGATCGATCCCAATCGAATTTTAACCCTTTTATAGACCGAATTTTCAATTTCGATATTTAAACATTCATGTAACGAAAAATCGATAACTTTGAGCCTATAGTTGCATATCCGTTTTAAAAGGTGTTCTTTCAATTTCATTTCAATTCGTTCATTCGATAGTTCTATCGTCGATATTGTTATTAGCTATCTCGAAAATATTTATGAACGAGCTTCAGAACCACATTGTGAAAAAAAATTAAAATTATTCGATAAAATGTCGATACAGTAGCATGTGACCTAAAAATTACGTAGACTTATGCAGGGTTTAACGAAAGGTTAAAGAAATTAAACCGACCCGAACTGCATTTTAACAAGAGGGAGTTGAAAATTGGAAAATTTTTTGTTGGCATTTATACAGATAAGACGAAAAAAAATAGTCATTTTTATTTGCGAAACTCGAGCGTGTCGTGGAATACCAATTACGGTGCGCCGCGTTAGTAGGAGATCGTTCCAGATAAATTGATCGCACCGATCGCGCTAGGTTTGCTTCTCTCTCTCTCTCTCTCTCTTTTATCGTTAATTGCATTACAAAATTTTTTTGGACCTCTCTGACTTTAAAAGCGCCACGATTAAAACCGTTCGGGTAATTATTCCGGCATCGAAAACTTTTTTTATTCGCCTATCGAAGATTTTTGCAAGACAGATTTCAGTCAACTTCGTAACAAACGATGCAGCAACTGTAGAACGGACTTTCAATTCCACACCAGGTGCGAATAATGTGGCCGAATGTTAGGAAATCGAAGCGAAATAATTTAGCGCTCTCTTTTGCTCGATGGGCGATCGTGAAAATATATATATGCCTTCGCGGCACGTGCACTGTCTTTTCCGTTTACGGAATTTTCGTCATCTTCGTACGTATCAGTATCGATAGCTGATACATAGAAGCCTACAGGTAACGAAATGAGGGTGTCGTACGCGCGCGGCTCTTTATCTTTAATTTCTACGATAAGCTACGCTTACTGGTTCAAATTAATGCCCAGAGCAAATATTTTCATTTTCAAAATAGAAACTACACTCCGTTACCGGCAACGGGTAATGGAACGCTTTTTAAGACGGAAATCGGTGCATTTTGTGAATTTTTTTTTTTTTTTAAGAAAAATTAAACATACAGATGAATTTCAATAGCGATATTTTACGCCAAGGTTCTTTTTGTGCGTTCTCTCCGACCACCCAAGGATTATCGTTAGCGCAACAATTAGTTTATCGGCTCCAATTTTCTTGATTACCGTGCACACTGTGTGTTTTTTTGCCACGACTAGTTACAACCGTAGACAAATTTGAGATCCTCGATTCGAGTTTGAAAATTTTTGCCGCAAAACGTTCTTTTTAGGATGTTTTAAAAGTACGGTAGTGCAATAAAGACGAACATTTTTACGACGTCTTCGCAACGCTCCGAGTAACGTTTCACTTTTTTTTTCGGGTTTCATCAAACAGAAATTTTCGGCGACTTGATGTACGAGCCCGACAGAGAAATCTGTTTCCAATACGTAATCTCACGACGGTGAAAGCCTTTTACGGTAACGCTTCTAAAATCGTTTCTATTAGACACCCAACGTAATTTCACTCGATGACGAAATTACGGTTTCGCTGTCTCTTACGATCTCGACGATGGGGGGGAGGGACGTGGGGAAAAATCTAAAACGAAGAAAAGCTCTAACCGTTTCCTCAGCCAAGGTCGCGAATCGAATCATGTTCAAGGTCATCCCGAGAGATCTACTAGGGCAACTTTCGATTAAAATCGCCACCCAAGCTCTGCATCTGTCGGCCATGTGTGCCAACTTGAGGATCGCTAAGTTTTATCGCACGTGCGCTGGAAATTCGATTGTGTATGTTAGGCTGCACTCTGTCATAAAAAGTGAGAGCACACATTGAGAATGAAAACACTGACTCGCTCGAAACTCGTGGCTTGGAAAATCATTTGTGCGTTTAACCGATCTCTCGTGTCTCTTTAGAAACTCACGAATTTCATAATTATTGTATTATGTCGCAAGATGTATATATATATATAGAAAGAGAGAGATACATTAATATGTGTGAGCTTGTAACCTGCCCACCCGGCCAGCTCGTTCGGAGCCGTGCCCCTGTGAGAATGTGTGCGTGCGCGTCAGTGTAGAGGTACCAAATAAACGCGAGGTGGAGAAGAAAGGTTAGCTCGAGGCGGGGGATTGGGTAATCCTCCTTCTGCGAATCCGAGCCTCTCTCGAACTCCCCGAATCAGAAATTCTTTTTTTAGGAAAACCCTCATTTTCATCCTTTCCCAATAATGAAGATGGTTCGGAAAGATCGGCGACGCAATCAGTCGTGTAGGATGACTTCATCCAGGTCTGCGTCACGACCAAGCTAGGAGTCCAGTATAGACTCATTCCGATTGGCCGATTTCGCGGCCCGACCCGCGCCGCCTCACGTGATATTCATTCTCTGACGTCACTGGACCAGATTACCGGATTTCCGTCTTCTTTTTTACGCGACCGAGCGAGATGCATCCGATTGCAATTAACAATCTCTGTCTCTTTCCCTCCCTTTTTTTCTCGCTGGCCAAAAGTTCAGGCTCGAAGAGAAAATATTTTTAAATCGGTAGCTTCGGTCAAAATTAACACAGGAATTATAGACAATCTGGTTTCAATGGCAAATTCGTACCCCTTGCGATGGTGATTCTAGTATTGAAGTTTAGATAACATTAAAGAAATTGATGTACTGTATTTTCGAAACATTCGAGCACGTGTATATGTCGGTATACAAATTCGAAAGTTTCACGTGGTAGGCTGAACTTACACATCGAGATGAGTAATGCAATCATGGCGAATCTCATTCACGTTAGAATTTTGGTAGATTTTCGAGATAGCACGCGTGTAGTATATTTGTGATAGCTAGCAGTGCGCGAGAGGTGCATAGCGAAATGTGGAGCGAAGAGGGGTGAGAGGGGAGAATGAGTGGCTAAGTGAGAAAGAGAGAGAAAGATGGAGAGAGAGAGAGAAGTGGACGGGCGAGCGATTCAACCTCCTTTCACTTTCAACGAGGTGCGCACACTGTGCCTCCTATGAGTGTTTCTATACGTTTGCAATTCTTCGAAAAAAAAAACGACTTTTAGCCAGTCTAAATTTATCAATAAATTACCTTTAATTCTGATTTACAGCCGTACGAGCAGACCGCATGCGAGGAGGTAGGAATAAATTTGGCCCCATGTACAAGAGGGATAGAGCGAGAAAACTGCAGATGCTGAGGCAGAGACAGTTAGCGCTGCAGACAATTCGTGGGAGCCTGGGCGATCCGTCGAGCTATCCATCCTCGGTGACGCCGTTCCTCCACATAAAACAAGAAATACAGATACCTCAGGTGTCGAGTCTGACATCCTCGCCCGACTCGAGTCCAAGTCCAGCCGCTGTGGCTGCTGGTCTGGTCACGACGCAACCAAGCGGCCCGACGAACAATCCGAACAACGGTAACGGCTCCGCTCAGCATCAGCTAATCGGTCCCTCGAGTCAACCTCAAGTGACCGGTCATCATCTGCACAACCTCAACTCCGCCATCGACAGCAAGCTCTGGCCGGCGAATTCGACGACGCCGAGTCCGAAGGGTTTTGGATTCGGCGAGCAGTCCCAGCCGCATCATCAGCAGGTCACGGGCCCGACGGGTGGTGTCGCTCTCAAAACTAGTCCCCTCATTAGAGACTTTGTGCAAACGGTCGACGATCGGGAGTGGCAATCCTCGCTCTTCGGCCTCCTGCAAAATCAAACGTACAATCAGTGCGAAGTGGACCTGTTCGAACTAATGTGCAAAGTGCTCGACCAAAATCTTTTCTCGCAGGTTGACTGGGCGAGAAACTCGATATTCTTCAAAGATCTCAAGGTTAGTCTGTCAATGTTTTTTTTTGCTCCTCGAGTTTCGAGACTTTACCACTGTACGTACGAGTTTTGGATTTTTGCGAAAAAACGGATGATGACAGATTATTGTCCGTTTCGATTGTCGAGGCACGAGTTGGTATACGTAAAATAACTCGTTGCTGTCTTTGGGCCGTGTGTTGGCGCGGCACGAGCGCGGCGCGGGGACGTGAGGTAACCAGCAGTCGTTGCACAATCACTCAATGATTTCAAGCATCGCCTCATATCTAGGTCATAACGAGATACGTTTCTGGGTTATGGCGGTTGCCCCAAGTCCCAGACTCGTATTAATTATAAACTGTACGTTTCTTTCTTCTTTTTATCAAACCATTTTATGACAAACGTTGATTTTTGTATTTTGAAAAAAAAAACCGAAAAACGTTGGCAATAGTTGTAAAAAATATTTAAATTTAAGGTCGACGACCAGATGAAACTACTACAACACTCTTGGTCGGATATGTTGGTGCTTGATCATCTTCATCAGAGGTTACACAACAATCTACCGGACGAGACCACGCTTCACAATGGCCAAAAGTTTGATCTCCTTTGTCTCGGCCTACTCGGTGTACCTTCCTTGGCGGATCTCTTTAACGATTTGTCGTCCAAGCTTCAAGAACTCAAGTTCGACCTATCCGATTACATCTGTATGAAATTTTTGATGCTGCTTAATCACGGTGAGTATAAATACTTTGATTCGATTTTGATAGAAAATTCGAAACTTATTGTTTACATTTCCATTTACAGATGTGAGGGGTCTGGTAAACAAGAAGCACGTTCAAGAAGGCCACGAACAAGTTCAGCAAGCTCTTTTGGATTACACGTTAACGTGCTACCCATCCATACCGGTAAGTCGTAATCGGGAATCAAATTTTTGTCGGGTATTAACATGTGGTTGCGATCAACAGGAGAAATTCAGCAAATTGATGGCAGTATTACCTGAAATTCACGTGGTAGCGAGCAGGGGAGAGGATCATCTTTATCAGAAGCACTGCAACGGTGGGGCGCCAACGCAAACACTTCTTATGGAGATGCTTCACGCCAAAAGAAAATGAAGAGAATTGTCGTTAGTAGGATTCGAAATTATTTCACCTATGTCAACTCTTCCTGTAGTATTCGACAGGAAAGGAAGTTGATTAAACACTCCTACTGTTTGGGACAGAGTGGACCTCATGTACCTATTTAAGATATAAAAAAAATCGGGTGTCGGACCAAGCTTATCGGGGCCCGGTCGGAAATTACCTAATTATCGAGAATGATAAAAGCAAATCAAGTATAGATATATATAAGAAAATACTTTGCATTATACATAGTATCTGTATGATAAAGTGTGTATCTAAAGAATTATATAAACAATTGACAAACATATATTTTCTATATTTGATGTTGAAGTTTTAGAGATGTATCCAATTGAAGTTGTAACATTACCTCGACATTCAACTGAGGTAACCGTTAAGCGCAGGGAAAAAAGTAAGCAAGATGCCTTGAAAACAGTACAAAAGGATGGTGTTTAAAGAAACAAAATATTGGTCAAAGGGCAGGCAACTTTGTCTAAATAAGTAAATGCTATTTTTCTAATACCTAGAAATTATTTTTAAGCATATACCACGAAGCCTTGCTCTCACACTCGAAAGAAAATAATTCTAACCGTTTAAATGACGAAAGCTCGAATTGTACTTTCTGGGATTCAATGGGCATAATTGTGCGACATAGCGTAATGTAAACATATGTAACGTTCGTATACATATTGTTTGTTTGTCGCACAGCCTTCCGGGCATCCTTACAACTTCCTACAGTTAACAAAAATCTGCATTTTGTCATACTTGCACACAGCAGGGCTACCGTATTGTACATACTAGATAACACATTCCAATTACGTTGTATAGTATAAAACCATGTTAAATATGTAATTAAAATATTTTGTGTATAGTTTAATTAAATAAAATATATTTCTGTTGCTTAATGAAAAGAAAAATCATTAGCTACTTAATGTCTTCACTAATTTTTAGAACATTATTCGTTATACGTTTTTCTTTCTATTACTTCTTTTTTCAAGATAGGTGGCGGAAAAAATTAACCCACAAGTTTTGCGATATTTTATTATTGTATAATTGTATAATAATAAAGAGTTTTGTTTTAAGGAAAAATAAAAAGGAATCATTGGAGCAAGGTTTATGTGGTCCTATATTGTCTAGCGATCGATACTAAAAAATATTATATGTAAAATTAATTAATTATATCTTATTGCAGTTGTCAAATAGAAAAAGATATTTACCTAAATGTTAAGATAATAGCGGATCGAAAAAAATGTAGTTATTTTTCACTAATAGAATTATTATTATTGTTTTAGTGGATAGTCAGAAAGTTTTCAGTGCTGTGAAAGGTTGTCTTTTCGACGCCTGCGGTATCTAAACCATTGGTTTAAAATACACGTGCTACAATTCTAAGCTTCAACGTGACAAAATTGAAAATTTTCACTTGTTGACTATTGATTTGATGCTGTCCTCTACTGTGATTGAAACTGCTTTTGTTCGCTCAATCGAATATGTACCTGGTTAAAGAAAAACGCTATTTTACTATATTAACTTTTTGACGCAAACTCGAAATATATATTTCACTGTAGCTGAGGAATCTTATTATATACGGCCAGACAAACGCCACATTAGTGTAAGAAAATGGAAGAAGACGAACTGTGAAAGCAGCGAAATCACAGTAGTGGCAAAACCACAGTCGTGATTGAAATTTTATACAAGGCCGAATGCAATGATATTATAATTGAGTAAATACTTTCTCCTTGTCGCGTTAAAAGCTTCAGAACAACGATATGTTAAAAACGTGTTCCAAAATTATCAAATCGCCCGGTTCATTGTCATTAAATCGGCTACAATTTACTTTTATTTTCAGTTTTTTGACCTCGAAAAATTAATTAATCTTAATTAACTCAGACCCGAATGACTACCTCTCTGTAACTGTATTAAGTTTTTTGTATCTTTACATTTTTAGTAACCGCATACCTCAGAACAGATACCCAGATAGCAATTTGTTAATATTTTGTTACTTGTACACGACAGTGTTATCGTGTATTATAAAAATATTCGAAAGTCTTTTCAATTATAATCATTTTAATAATGAAGTATATTCTTTATCCTAAGACAAAAATCATTATCTTAGGCAAAAATATATTGTGTATTGATTATAATGCACGGTAAATCTTTATAATTTTCGAACGTATTTATATATTATCGTTGCTTGGGTAAAATTTGAAATGTAATTTTTTATTTATTGTAATTCTCTTCATTTATCTTTAATCGAACATGCCGGTCTGACAATTTCGGAACATATTTTATGAAATACAATCATTGATCGAACCATAATAATGAAATATTGTTCTACATGTTGCCTGAAATGTATTCTATTTATACATGTCCATTTTAATTGATTATCAAATTTGTTGCAAAATACAAATTTTAAGACTATGTGATGATTATAAAATTATGTACGTTATGTTGCATATTATGAACATTATTATTTATAATTGGCAAAATTAAAATTATACAAATGTGATTGTCTTGAAAAATTTCTTTGATCTGAGATCAATTTTAAAAAAAGATCATTATGCGTTGTTATCACTGCCATTAGAAGCTGGCAATTGTAAATTATATGTAGACGAACATTCAGTGATTGTAAATATATCTTTATTATTAACAAACAATTGTTCCTTTTTAAAAAAAATACATTCGATAAGTTTAACATTGTAACAAGGTACTTGTCGAATATCTAAATCAAACTAAGTGCTTGATCGTGATGTTTCATTTTGTAATATCATCGATAGTATTTTATTACACATGTAACTAATGCACCTTTAAAGATACACTTTAAAGATGGGTAACTAAAACAATTATGATCTAGTGAGATATCTTTTCCTATATATAATATTTTTAAAATGTTTAAAAATAGTATCTCAGAATATCAATGGCTTATGCAGTATATAAAAGTTAAAAAATGTTGCTTTATCTTGTAAAATTAATTTCATTTACAAGTATATGTTGAATTTCTTGCATTGTCCATCATTTTTCGACTCTCTGAATGCCGTGAGAAACAAAAATAATACACTTGTGATAAAACTGTAAAATTTCGTTGTTATGAAAGTCATAAATGTTATCGTGTTTAAATATGATTACAAACAATCAACTTTTGTGTATGAAATTTAACAAAATAGTTACTCTGTGAAAGTTACCATTAGAATCATAATTTTGAAAGCCATACCATTAAGTTAATTTACCTTACTTTAGAAATTAAAATTAAATTACATTGTAATTTATTTTCATCTCGCTATTATCAAACGTAATTTTGTGACTTATCAAAATCAAACATTGATAAATAAATTATGGTCGTATGTTTTCCATCTGTATGAATATTGAAAACCTGATTTCTATTATATAAAAAATATTAAGCCATTATTGTACATTCATCTTGTAATACTTATTTTTAGTGCGGTTCTGACTTAAGGTACGTAGTATATGCTTCTTCATTCATAAGTTGATTTAATTCGTCTGGATTACTGAGTTCAATTCTGAATAACCACCCCTCGTCGTAACAGGAAGTATTGATAAGACCAGGTTTAGATTCTACAGCTTCATTTTTTTCTAATACAGTTCCGCTTACTGGACTGATCAATTCTGAAGCTGCTTTTACAGATTCTAGTGCACCACATTCGTCTATAAAAGTTGATATTATAAAACATTATTGTGGTTCACTTCCTATCAATGATATTTCAAAATTATATACCTTCTTTCTTGATAGTAGATCCCACATCAGGAAGCTGGGCATATACAACATCGCCAAGAGCATCTTGGGCATATTCTGATATTCCTACTGTACCTATTTTTCCATCAATTGTAATCCATTCATGTTTGTCTGTATATCTTCTTTCTAAAAAATTAATTTAATTTGACTATTGCGGTGGGAGAATTTTATGTTAATATTACCTAATAATATGTAGGTTTATTTTTCATTTAACAATTATATTAAAGTTATAATACAAATTAGGAGCGACAATTGAGGGAATGGTAAACATAAATAAAATAAATTTTAAAAATGTTATGAACATAAATTACCATACGATAAAAATACGTGATAAAAAAATATGAAGAGAAAATATGATAGAGAAAATTTATTTAATTTCAGATTTACAAAAATCTGGTTTTCGCTAATAAATATTGATTTATTAAAATTAAAAATTGAAATTACCCGCTTCTAGATGTCGAGTTGTGGTTATGGTACGCGATAATGGTAAAAATATTTTCGGCGAAAAAATTGACTGACTCTTTGGTACAGAAATCACAGTTCTCGCTGTACATCTTACAATTTGTGCCACCAGACTTGCCATTTTATTGAGAATAATAAATTACAATATACAACCACGAAAAAATTACACTTTCGGTCGTCTGCTACGACTATCGTATTACCAAAGCTCTTGTCGCCTATACTATGTGAACCGCGTACTGCAACTCGACCGAGTGGCGAAACGAATCTGTAAAAGTGGATTATGTTCGTTACTCTGTCGTCATCTCCCTCGGTTATCTTTTAAGAAATTAGCCCATACACGCGTGACTCTTTAGTCTGCTTATTCTAACCGATATTTTCTAATTACTTTAATCATGAAAAATCGTTTTTACGAAACGTTATCAACAATTTTTTAAAATATCGTCATATCACACAAAGAATATTTCCTATAATAATTTTTTATATTTTATTATATTCATTATATTTACTACTAAACTTAGCTATTTTGTTATGAAAATAAATATTGAATTTTCGGTTTAGAAGCAAAATGTAAAAGATATAACATGGTATAATCAATTTTACTATTACTTTTATTAACTTTAAGAATGTTAAATAGTAATCAGTCGTTGATCATCCCACCGTCCAAGTCAACAGCATTCGAAATCACGTGAGGTGAGAGGTCAACACAACATTACCTCTCTGATAACCCACAATTTCTGTTATCGGAATTGTACAATATGTACAATCTCCGTACTGAATGAGGATAGTTTCTATATCAAGAATAAAAATGTTACACATACTCCTCTATTTTTCAAAATTCGGGAATCTTCGAATAAAATTTTCATTTTTTATAAAGAAAGTAACTTTTATTTGTCTTATAATAATTCCTAATATGTAGGCATTATTTCCTGTGTGCATTTTGGATGCATAAACCAAATATGAAAATATCAAAAACTATAACCCAATAGTGAATGATCGACCACAGGGATTATGAATTGATGTAGGAGTTGGTTGACTAACACACCACTCATACCACACGTTTTTCGTATCACAGCAACGCCAGAAATGAACAACTATCTTGTCTCCAGCATGTACATGTATTGGTTCCTACAAAAAAAAATTTTTTTTCAAGCCATAAAAAAAAATTCGTTTCACAACATACCTTTAGAGGAAAGAATAGTGGGAACCAACTAAACATTCCTGGACTACTAGTACTTGGTTCTATGCTTAATGTTATGTTTTTATACAGTGTAGCATGAAAATAACCAGAAAATCCATGCAAAACTGCTTTTTGCTCAACATCAAAACTCTTTACCCCATACCTCGAATTGTCAATAACTTCGTCTAAAAATGTTTGAGGAATAAAATTCAATGTTAACGATATAAGAAGTTCGTAAATACCTCTATTTGGATGATCGAATGTAAAAAGCGGTTGCGGTTTAGCAATATCGTATTTATTCTGTAAATGTACCACATAAGAAGTTTCAAAATTTGCCATGGGATTTTTATCTATAATTTTACATTGACGAACTTCGTTATATAATTTCGAAGATTGCACCGGAGCAACATAAGAAGTGTAGGAACATGGTATACTGATGCCATCGTCTGAAACATTTTTTATAAGTATTTCTTCAAATAGGAGAATTGATATTTGAAATTTACCACTAAGAAACTTTTGTACGCCATCCAAACATTCTGGTGAAAGTTCATTATCTCCAAATGAACCAAGCAATTCTGATACGATTATATTGGCCTTTTCTGGTGCAATCCAATCACGCATATCGCACGATACTACGGTTACCTTTTCTTTCCACATATCCCTTTGTAGAGATTGTAATCTGCAAAAAAAATATTAAAATTTGATTTGTGTGATGTGAAGGTTAAACCCATGAGAGACTGTACGTACGTGATCACTGCATTGGGATTTTTTTCTACGGCGTATACTTTTACTTTTTTGCCGGCTAAATCGGCTGCGTTCAATGATGCTCGTACTAGAGGACCTCTTCCGGCTCCAACTACCATTATAACACTATAACATTTGAATTGTTATATAAATTTTATAACAGAAAATCATATGATTTAGTCTCTAGCTTAATTTTGATAAATACATTATTTTCGATTCGTATTCGGGCTTTGATGAGAAATCCAAAATCGCTTGATGTACAGCATTTTGATATTCTGCATATTTTACTGGATCTCTTTCAAATATTTCATAAGTTTGAGAATCAAGATTGTCCATTAGGGGTTGCAAGGGATTCTGTAGTAAATCTTCATATCCTCTTGTAAAATTTTCAATTTGTGTGGTATCTTCGTGGTTCTATAAAATCCAAACTCATTTAATAGATATAGCAGTGGTTTGATTCTCAAATGATTTTCAATTTACCTTCCACAGAAAATCAAGATAATTGTAATAATGTGAGATATTTTGATAACGGTTAGCACCACTAAGAACAAATTGAACTTCTAATGAGCAAAATCTTTTGATCAGATATTGATGTGCTCTACTTAATACTGGATATCCTTTCCTATTAGTAATAAATAAAGTAGTTGGCAGAATTAAACATTTTACTGGTTCTCCTAACCATCTGTTAATCTGTGACAAATTTTTTAATAAGGAAGTGGAAAAATAATTTGAATTATTACCAAAAATATAATAACTGATAAATTAATTACTTACTTCATCTTCTTCTGGTAAATCATGACTCACTATCAAAGCTACACCTAATCTTTTATTGTAATCACAGATTACTCTGAAACTATTCCACCATTCCCAAGGGCTTTCAGAGGAATAGCAATCTTCGTTTCTATATGAATTAGCTTGTTTTGCTGGATTTTCCATTGGAACTTGAACCCATGCCTATTGATATAATAATTATTTATTCAAGAGAAACATTTATTATGAAAAAATAATCTATTTGAAGAAAAATTATTTTACTTGAAAACTGTAGAGTCCTGATAATTTGCTGCAAATCATTTTGGCCAAGTTAACATTGTGTTCAGTACCCTTCAGTAACTTAAAAGTAACTCCGGTTAAACCTAAATGAGATGCTAGTGCCAATTCCTGTTTCAAAGTCTCTTCGCTATTCTTACGTACAATAGGATCTGCCGAATCTACATTAATATAAGGTGATAACTTTCCAATAATTAAGGTATTCCAATCTGAAATTACAAAAAATTAATTTAAAATTAATGAATTGTACAATCAATATTCTGCAATTAGGGAATTACCTGAACTGCAGAGAACAAGATCTGGTCTTGTGAATGGACCTGGTCGATTTTTTGCTGCTCCAGAAACAAATTCTCGCTTGAATTGTGGGTGAACCAGCGGTATGCATATAAACTCAAATCTAAAAAAGAAATATAATAACCATTTGTTTTATGAGAATTTATTTGCAAATATCTTACTTTGCAGCATGAGCATTATGAAGACATTCGCTCAAGTCGGGTACAGCACATAAATCCAAGCCACAAGAAATTGGTCTTCGGTTTGTCATCATTGATGTTATTAATGAATAATATTAAATGCTATAACCAGAGTTTAAAATTATAATTTATTACTGACCATAAAATAGGAATTTTCATATAAATTATATATATATATATATAGATACGCATCTGCCAGTAACTATACCGGCATTTTTAATATATGATATTATATATAATACAACGTTGCTGTGATTTGAGAGGTAATGGAAGTTATATTAATATCGTCAATTTTGGGGAGTAGAACATGTATTATGGTGATTATTATAAATAAAATTTTAAAAAATAATAAATAACCTCAAAATTCACGCACTGATCATGGTACTGTGAAAAATATACGGTTCAAATTTCGGAGCAAGATCTAATCGATAAGTGAACGGCTGTTTTTACCATCAGTCAATTACAAAAAGGTTTATTCTATATATTGTGAATTTTCAATATTTTAAAAATATATTTTTCGTTTTCTGAGAACATTAAAGATGAATTGCCGTTTAATTATAATAGTAAAATAATTTATTTTTCCTTTTTAATATCATTAATAGCATAGCAGTTATGTACAATTTTACCTAATAATTAATGTATACAGTATTAACATTTGGAAACGAACTAAGAACCGCTTTCGTTCTTTTTGCACATTTCGGTTTGAATATAATGATAAAATAATTTATACTTTCGTTTTTAATATCATTAATAGCATAGCAATTTTGTACAATTTTACCTAATGATTAATGAATACAATAATTTAGAAATGAACTAAGAACAGTCTTCGGTCTTTTCGCACGAATTTAGATTTGATTTCAAATTGCTTTTATCTATCAAATGTTTATATTGCGTAACTAAATCGTTAATAGATAATCTTCCTCTACTCTTTCTCTTTAAGTTATCTGTTTTTTTGTCGTCAGTAGAATCGTCATCTAATATTTCAAATTCATCTATACTATCTAACGTTATTTTTTCAATTAATTCACACGTAAAGAACGATTCGTTTTGCTCAATTATGCATTTCTCCTCTTCATTTTTTAATTCTCTACTATGTCGAATATTTTTTATTGTTGTTAACTTGTATTCAGTTAATTCATCTATTGTCAATTTTTTCGGTTCCCGAATTTCCGGAATAAATTCATGAGCAAATTCACTTTTCTCCAATTTTTCAAATGTGGGTACTATTTTCGGTGAATTCTGAACAGGTGATGAGTCAAAGTTGTAATGCAATGTTTTCTCTAAAGCTGTTGAATTGGCTTGAGCTCTTGATAATGAGATTACGCTACAGTCACCTGAAAGAATAAAAATGATTAAAATTTCATCATTTAAATGAATGTTTTTGCTTTTACCTCTGTTAGTAATTTTTCTGGATGAAAATAATCGCGAGTATACATCATTATGTAATAAATTACGCGATGTCGATGGCTGAAGTACAACTGCTTTTCGAGAATTTGTACTGATATTTGATACATTAGTTTCATCGATATTTAATCGAGTTACTGATAAATTTCTCAATTTTTGAAGTTTGCGAGGTGTTGATGATAAAGATTCTCTCTTTTTGTACCTCGAAAATAACGTATTATGAGTTGCTGTAACAAAAGAATACGCAATTTAAAAACGTTGTATGAAATAAAATAAAAATAAAAATTTTAATTTTCAACCTTGTACTGGCGTTATCTGCAATTGTTTCTGTAATTGATGAACTTCTGTATCACAGTCGACGCTTATTTTGATTTGTGGCGATAGCATAAGACATATGTTCTCCGATTTACACCAATTAAATGAAGAATTCAAATTTTTTTGATTCTTCATGTAAAAATTTTTTAACATTAATTCAGAGTCATTCTGAATATTGACTAATAATCCATTCAACAATTTCAGTATTGTCTTGATATCTGAGTTACTAGCTTCTATTTGTGGTAAGCAAACAGTAACATCTTTAATTGATTTTATTATCAAATAGTTATATACATGTTGCAGTAACAAATTGAAAAGATGAAAAAATTTATGTATAACTAGTGTATCATTTTCGTATATTCGTAAATTAGTATCCTGTCAAATTTAATGATTATTTAATTAAAGCACATCAAAATTGAATTGTTTTCTTACTTACAATAATGTTTTGCGATAACTCTAAACTGGAAGATAAGTTTACTTTTTTATGCTGTTTTCCATCAAATATCCCCTTCTCCAAATATCTATGTGATATTATTCCCATCACACGTGTTATAAGTTGTTCTCTATTTTGTAAATCAGCATTTTTGCATTTTAGATAATCTAGAGTATCATTTATATTGCAAGTCCATACTAAAATTAAATAATTGTACTAATTACATTTTATATTTAATACAAAATTTTAGCAAGTCTCTTGATGACGGTATAATAATTCAATTATATGATTGTACTCTTCAAAGGAGAGCATCCAGAATACTCACAACTTATAATTTCTGAATCATTTACATTGGCTAAGCGTTTTTTAATTGTTTCATTTACAGGTGCTTCTGCGGCAAGTGATTTTATGTTCTGTTCAATTTTCAATATTTCATTTTTCTTTTCTTTCATACCTAATGATTCCTCCCTGCATACGATGATTAATTATTAATTATTGTTAAATAATTGTTAATGAATTTCATTTGAAATTATCAATCAAGTTCATAATAAAATAATAAAAATAATAAATCATACATTATGGTAGAAGTTATTACGGTAATTATTTCACTCATTTCCTTTTTCAACTTTTGAATTTCAGTTCTCGATTTAGTCACAGTATTTTTCATATATAATAACGTTAACTTGTTAGTAACACCAGATTTAGGATGAGATAAAATACTTTTTTTACCTACTCAAATGAAAAAAAATAATAATAATAAATAAATATGAAATGCAAAAAAGATACTTACAATCTTGCGTAAGAAACTTTCTAACAACAACTTCCGAAAGTTTGTACATAATAAGCTTAAATTTTGTGCCTCCCGCTTGTAGTAAATGCGAAAGTAATATATTTGGAAAGCCTACATCGGGATGATCTTTGGCAATATTAATCAGATAGTTTTTTATAGCATTTCTGTACTTTGCTTCATCTTCTTTGTACATAAGTGGCCATGGAATGGAGCTTTGAAAACTCTTTTCATTGTAAATATTTAACAAATAGTAAGACACATGAATGAAGCCAGCAGTGTTAGGTCTATTAAACATGCCCTATATAAACAAATTAGATTAACTTGGTTCAATGAAATAGTGTTGACAGGATAACTATACCTCTTTAAAGTGTTTCTTAAAATCATCATTTGGTGGAATAATCTCCGTGAGTAGTAATAAACGTTTGTGGAATGCTACACTTATATCGTACGTCGTCATTATTACTGTTAAGCAATAAAATTATACCGTTGTAATTTATTTTATTGTTGTCTTTAACGTCTTTCACGTTTCAAATTGTCATCTTCCATAGTACGCATGCGTAAGCGTCACAATGAGGTTACAATTTAACCAATCCTATTAAATAAACTGAACAAATTTGAAAAGCTTTCAGACACACGTATTGATATTTATCGTAAGTAAAGCGTGTATTATTTTACAGTGAATTTACTTCGTAAAATTACACTGACTAATAATCAAAAACTAACAATAAAATCAGTTATAGTACCGGTAGCCGGCGGTAGATATAAAATATGGCGGTCCAGCCGCTTCGTTTCGAGATTCACCATTCTGACATTCTCGTAAAGAGTTAATTCATTGGTTGCATTCGAACTCTCTGCGAATAAAGCGGGAAATTTGATTTCCCTGCAATCGTAAAAAATGTAAACTTATATCTATTTACAGAGAAATGGGTGTAATAACGAAACAATAATTAATGTATGGTATATAAATTTGTTTATTGTTATTATCTGTATAATATATTTGAAACAATACCATTCTACAACATTGCATAAAAATATACAAAGACATGAAAAAATGTCTTGACTCTCAGACAATGAAACATACTTGTGAATAATTTATCAGTGTTGCACCATCAATGTTAAAAAGAGGAGAAATGTAGATTAAAAGAACATTAGATTGAACGACAATCATTTGCAAATACTTTACAGAGTTATGAAAAATAATTCCCTTTATTGAATTGCAACATTGTTCAATGAGAATGAATAAATGTACTATTTTATAGAAGAATTGCGTTTTGAGACTTAAATAAATAAATAAATTGATACATTTGTGCATAGCGCAAACTGCTGGAAAAATCAAGAGAATTCGTGTCGATTAGTTTAATATTGCGATACATTAATTTAATTTATTACGTTTTTATACTATAATATATGATTGTATAAGTATAAAATAAATTCTAGATAATTTCTTTTTTCTCGCTGCTGATTCGAATTTATCTTTTGATAGATACATATAATACGAAACGATTCATTGTCTGTCTTATGCAACGGAGCAGCATACAACCAAATTCGGGAAGCAATCTTACTTATTTTGGAATGCGCTTCATTGAAGAAAATTGCTGCGAAAATTTAACCAGTAGGAAAGAATAATGATGTATCTGCTAGGTAATTAAAATTTTAATAATTTGTTTTAAATTCGATAAACGGTTTGGATTGTGTTTCTCTGAGATCGTTAACCAGCAAATAATATTAATATTGCATTGTATAAAAAAAAAAAAATGACCATGATCACAATGTCGATAAAAGTAGTAATAGCAGAGATGATGAACGAAACGGATGAAAAACGGTAGTGAAGAGGAAAAAATAATAATAAAGATATCAATATTGTAAATATAATAATAAAGTATCAATAATTATTTACTTAATTATAATAGTAATAAAAATAACTATCCGAAAACTATCCTTTACCAGAGAGAAGATACATATGTTCATAGTTTTATATGTACATTTTCGGTTTATGATCCTCCAATCGTACGATTTTTTACTTTTCATTTAAAATACCAGTACAGTGTTATTTCATTATTACTTATTGCAAATAGCAACATAAATAATAACATTTTTTATTTACAGAAACCTTTCAAATACCAATATCTCGTTATTGCTACTTTGTTGTGATCGCTTGTGAAATTAAAAGCGATGTACATTTTGTGTCGATGCACGTAGTACGCGTTCGTATATTCGGCGAAATAGATGCGCTAAGATAAATTTCTATCACAAAATTCCAAAGTGTTGTGATTTCGGTTGTACAAGGAAGTGGATTTCTTATCAGTGTGAAATTCAATTTTTTGAAACGAAAAATTTCATCATTTCACGAATGACTTATTTTTTCTTCGTTTAACAATACGTAACTCGATAATACTATTATTATATATATAAATTTATATATATATATATTAAAAACATACATATTAAACTTTAAATAATATTTCTTTTTTCTTTCTTATATAAATGAATATTTTACTTTTTACAGAGTGATTTTCTTTATCGAGCAAAATTATTTTGCTTAATGTGTAATTCACATGATATTATAGCTAACCCAATCGTCAGAATCACCTCTGATATAACGAAAACACTACGTATCATCACTATTAACTTTAACACTATATCACAATTATCAAGGATAAAATATGTAAGTATAGATTTTTTTTCTCCAATGATCGTTTTAAAAGGACGCAAAAGGTATCAATGACACCCCATTGGCAAAATTTGTCTCGGCCAATTTTTGTCTCTCCAGGAAAGATTGTCAATATAGCAGTGTGTCAAATTTGCATCGTACGTGATCGATATTTGTCAAAATTGAATTTCTCTAAACTGAAACTAAAACTTTCTTATAGAAAGACAGATGATGACAAATAATCGAATGAAAAAATGTTACGCTATAAATTCAATCTTTACATTCGAAGAAAAATTATTAACTCCGACGTGCTCACCTGTTCAATTTTATTTGTGCTCACCCAGCGCCAAAGTTACGACCAAGTGATAAAACCACTCGAATTACTTTCGCACGTTAAAATCTACTCCAGCAAATGAGAAAGGAAAGAAAAACCTATATACTTCTTGTGTTTTAGCTGTCTTGTCTGATTTTGGTAATTTCGCTTCTATCAATGAATTTTAAGACGAATAACTGATTTAAATGAATCGTAATTAATAAGAATTAATTCATTAATTATTTCAAATTGATAATATTTCCAAAAATTTCATCGAATCGAACAGAATTTTTGTTTGATGAAATTGAATAAATTGGCCTGTGTCAATGGATCATTATTTTGAAGGTTCGCAGAGAAAAATATGGATTTTCAACCTGTGATAATCATTTGTCTAAAAGTTGCCCATTTCACAAAATTTTCAATTCAAATGACGATCCTCAAAGTTGCGTGAATATTTTTCTCTGCGCGTTCTCTGCGCCTAGTCTTAAAAACTAGATGTTTATATTTTCCTTGGTAACGTTTTCACCGATGGGGCAAGAACGCCGTAAATATCAAGACTGCCTTGCCGTACTTTTCTTTATTTTAATATGTTTTAGTAATATTATAGTTCTACCAAGGGGTTTCGCGATGCGTCTTGCCGGATCTCTAAGGTTAAGACAAAACGTGTGTGAGAAATGAAATAAATAGTTGACGGTTTATTATTATAGTCGTTCGCTTAAGTCGTGGAAGAGATTTTACAAATTTGCTACTGCTGACCTGCGTGACTCGTCACTCGGAAGACGCAAATCGAAAAATAACGTTTTCCTCATTTTCCTATTAAAATTGAAAAAAAAAATGGTTGATAAAACATGTCATGAGTTGGTCACTTTAAATGTATCATTAAAATTCTTTAATCTATTTTTTTTTTTTTAATATTTATGGAATTCAACGAATATATTGTTATAAAAGTTGACGTTTAGCTTCAAGATTTTCAATATTCTTCAATAAAATGTTTTTTTACGTTATGATGTTTCAGAGTTGTATGGGGTCTTACGTATTGTCACATTGTTTTCACGAAGGTCAGCAAAATTGATATCGTCTTTTTCTCGTATGAATACCGAGCATCGTAGAATTGTGCGCATAATGTCGCACAGTGGATCGTCGTCGTACTTGTTCATATTGAGTTTAATTTATCGTACTACATACTAAGGAATTGAAAGAATTGTGGAAAAACTAATCGAATTTCGAAAATGAATGATCAAAATCAAGTGACATTATTTAGAATTACCAATGAATCTGAAAATTTAATGAAATTAGTTATCGAGGAAACTCTGACTCTTTAATCACGTTTCTACACTGTTAAAAGTCTTTATATTTTAATTCATAATATCAGAAACAACGAATATAAAAATGATGTGATTATGTAACTCACATTACATTTCATGTTTATATGTAAAATTATATAAATATAAAAAACCAATTTCAGACCATTATTATAAAAATTAAAGTTTTGTAATAATTTCATTTGAAAAAAGGAAAATTGAAAAATTCAGTAACTCATTCGGTTAAAATTTCAAAACTTTTCTAACAGCGTAGATTATGTTTCCGAGAGAGGCTTCCCGCCGCACGCCGTGATATTGATCCTCATCTCTTGGCACCGCAACCCAACGTTAGCCGACTGTACGGCCTAGTATCGGCTCGTCACCAAATGGAGTCGTGTGCTACGCCCAAAACGTTACAACAAAATTCTTTTTCGAACTAATTTCAATTCCTCAAGACTCGAAATTTTTATCTTCTTCGCAAAATTATATCCCTTTTATCCGAGAGTAGCAGAAATTTATTCTATCGACACGAGATATCAATATAGAACGAGATAATAACGAGTGAGTCTCTGACGAGCGAAGTAGAATTTATTAGTGAAAATTTTGTGGAATAGACTTTTTGTTAAGATTCCTAATATTAAAAATTGGTGAAATTGTAGATTTTAAGAAGTCAAAATTTTGCAGATGAAAAGAAAATAGTCGATAAATGTGAGGATGTTTGTTTTAATGAAGCAGATCGAAATTTTTTGGGGGTTTGAGATGATGAAGGTTTTTCGAAAAATTGTCGAAACATCCAGGTTTTTATAGGAACTTAACGCTTTATTAATAACAAGTAGAAATCCCAAACAGGAAGTCCTATACGAATGCCCGGAATTATAAAATTATAAATAGTATAAATAATTAAATATATATGCCCATATCCAAAACTCTTTCGAAAGAAAAAACAATTATAATACGACTTTTTGGATGACAGGATGATTTCATCTTTTGATTTTTTACTCACGCGAATAAAACTTCGCGTCGATTACCATTAAACTATATACCCTATTTAAACATCCGTTCGCAAGAGTCGCCTTACCTCAAGAATTCATAATCGAACCACGATCCACTGTATGAATCAAGCACCGAGCGCATTATTTATCTTTCTGTTGGTCCCTAATACTCTTCCTTATAACAATGCGCGCGATTTTATTTTTTTTTTTTTTTTGCCTTTTCACGTTCACTCAATAAGCGCAGAGTCGAAAAAACGGAATATCGTTTGTAGGCAATGATTTTTCTTGTTATCCATACTTGTTAAAGATTTACAATAAGTAATATTGACGTAAGTATCAGAGCACCTGTCTCTTTCCTCGTTCCCTCATTTATTTCGGATTATGTTTCGTGGCCCCAATATTTTACAAGTCAATAACACAACTCTGCCTGATTAACAATTCAACTAAGAGCTTTGCTTTTCGTAATCTTTGTCGAGCAAACTTTCGTAATAAGTCATTGTGCACACTTTTCGGCAAACGGTCGAGGACGTTATTTTCGGTTGTGCAAATTTTTCGCAAATCAGAGTACGGGAAGTAAAAAGAACCTCTGAGTTTTTTATTTATGGAATGCATCGTTATCTGGAAGATTTATCGTATAGACCCGCACGTACGGTGGCACTGAACTTATTGAAAAAAAAAAAAATGCTTCTCACTTTTTTTTGTTTAAAGGTAACAGTTTTCATTTAATATCCGATTTTATACAAATTTTGATTAATATAAAGGAACAAAACCATATGATATAAAAATTTCTTCTCTATTCAAAATTAAGGATGAGAAAAAAATAAAACTTTATCAATTTGTAAAATTAATAGCAAACAGTTCTAAGCACCGAGCACAGTGTCTACCTCACCGTAATGTTATTGTGTGCAACCTCGACTCGACGGTACAGCGCGTTTACGACGAAATTTAATAAATACATAGGATCGCGAAATGCACTGTATCGTCTATCCGACTTGTTATTTTATACGTACTTCTTTGTTAATTCAATTTATTTCCTTGGATTTACGTTCTGCCTTAGCACGACGTTGTCTGTTTAATCATTAGACATCATATACCTATATTATTTTATAGGCTTATATTAAATCGGCTAAATCTTGAAAACTTATCATTACCTAAGTTATTCTTTCATACTTATTTACAAGAAGTTCAACTATGTGTATGTTCTATTTCGGTAGGAGGGGTTTTCACCGTTTCTTTTCTTCATATTGCGATCCATTCGCAATTCTCACGGTTTTATCGTATCGGAATTTATTATAATTGACTTTCTGTTAATTGTATTATGCGACGCCAAGGCGCAATTTAATTTATACTACAATCTAATTGTTATTGTAAGACTTTATATAGTTGATTTTTTAAATTGCTAATGTGGCCGGTCGAACTCGTGCATGATCGAATATCGGGAATATTTTGAAAAGATTTGTTCAATTAGATTGGACACGACTCGATCGCTAAAAATTCTGTTCGTTTGGGCGGATCTCGGCGTGGAACATCCAGAAAGTAACAATCGTCTCTATAGAGTACTCGTCGAAGTGACAATTTCGTCGACAGGAGAACTCGAGAACTGTATTTAAAAATTCTCAAAGAACGCTGCTGAAATGTGAATTTGAAAATGTAAAAACACTGGTTTTTATATTCTCAACATCTCTACAGTTATTATGCAAGACTGTACGACGGTCATGTACAAAAGTCGAAAAACGAACAATGCAGGCTACTTTTTTCACAGCAGCTATACTTCTTGATGTTCCACGTTATCCGCGTGTGAAGCGTGATTATCGGCGAAAACGGAATTTGTCTAAAACATGTTTTACTTAACTTGGATAGTCGACGAATGGGGAGGAACTGCCCGGAAAAAACGTTTATTTACCGGTCAACGCGTTATCGAACCAGCTTTAAACAATCGACTAGTAAATAAGCAACAATTTAGGAGTTTCGTCTTCTTGTTGCTTATTTTTAAAAACATGCTCCGTTGATGATTCAAAATGAACGAGATCAAAAGCTTCATCATTTCTAAATTCATTTTTGAATTTTTTTTACAAATCAATAACAGACTTATACGATTTAATTAGATAACTACAATGCCACGTGGAAAGCAGTATGGAACTGCTTCGGATAAACATTTTAAGTATCCGATGTCAGAGACTTCAGTCTCGACAAAATGCATTAAAACGATATTTACAGATGATAAAGTATCGAACTGCCTGATGTCTTCATTTACTATAACTGTTTATCTTGGGTACGTGGAAAAATAATTGAAAATAAGTTGGTATTAACATTCGTGTGTATGATGAAGACTAAATGAACCGAACGGGGAGGACAATCTCGTTTCTTATTTTTTTTTCTGGGTAAAATAATAAAAAAAAAACCGCTGCGATAAATTCCTGGCTATTTTTCACAGACACGACCTTACAGTATGTCGAGGTTGAATGCAGCCGTAGAATCAAGAGAATTGAGAAGCTCTTGCGCACTGAAGTTCGACGTGTCCCCCGTTGGTAGGTTTTCGAGAAACTCGAGACTGAAATCAGCCGCCGCTACGGATGGATCCGTAGTTTGTTGCGGCGGTTGAGTATGTTGCGGCGCCAGGCTACGTATGCCCGGGCTACCTCCACCATACTGTTGGTGTGGGTGTAGCGGCGAACCTGTACAATTCAACGATTTCATTTTTCTCAAATATCCAGGATTCCGACGACATTTTACAATTTCGTCATATGAAATATTTAACTGACCGGTCCCCGTACTGCTAACGGAGTTAACCGAGGACGTTTGCGACATCTGCATTTGCAACGACATTTGGTTGTTGTTCTGTTGCATTGCCAATGTCTGTTGCTGATGCTGCTGGGAGAGAAGTTGCTGCATTTGAGCGTTGTTTGTCATTCCGCCGCCAATGTTGCCCGCTTGAGAGCGAATCAGCTGCTGATGCTGCATTTGCGCCGCATTCATTTGTATTCCCGTATTGCCCATGCCAAATTGACCTAAAAAATCACCAAGTGTGTTAAGTCAGAAAGATTTCTCTTTCGACAGAAATTATAAATTCGAATAGCGATGTCGCGAGTTGGCATACCTTGATGGGTCTGCTGGTTGAACTGCGAACGCATTTGAGCCTGGAAGCCCTGCTGTTGCATAATAACGTGCCTCCACTCCTGTTGTGCACCACGACCAGTTATGTTGTTGCCAAGACCGTCCGGTGGTCCTACGCTGACGTTCGGCGGCCGTTGATTGTTGGTCCTTGGGTAACCGAGTCGTTGGTGCATTTGGTGCATTCCACCGATAGCGGCCATACCGCCACCGCCCATATACATATTGCTACTCGCTGCGTGTAGTTGCTGCTGTTGCTGCTGTTGCTGCTGCTGAGCCATTTGCGGCCTCATCATCGGGCCTGAAAATTTATTATTGCCGCCTTTTATTAAGACGTAGCGAAATTAAAAACTTGAATTAAACGTTCAATAAAAATATATAAGACGATCGAAGAGATTTTAACATTCGTGAGATTAGAGAATCGATAAAAGGTGCACTCATTATCCAGAAGTATTCCGAGAAATCTGGCTGTTTGCCAAGTTGCGCTCAGCCACTACGGGAAAAAAATAACAAACGAATGAAACCGAAATTCGAGCTTTCATTGAAACTTCTATCGAAACGTTGAAGAGAAAAGAGCTTACTCACGATTATTAACATTTTACTTTCATCTCCGATCGCTTTAATATATTTTAATGAAGAAGCAACAGGTAGGAAAAATAGGAATGGATATATTACCGATATATGATGGGTTCATAGCCTTGGGAGGTATACCTGATGGTGGCATCGGTTGCTGCGTCACTCTCCGCATGGGAGCGGTATTGGGGAACCTCGGCTGTTGACCCATCCCGATACCGGGATGCATCATTTGAGCCTGTGCGGCTTTGTACTCGGGTGGTGGTGGCCTCACGCCACCCATGCTAGCCATATGTTGCTGCTGTTGCTGTTGCTGTTGCTGCATCACCTGTTTGTCGATTATTACGTTATTAATTTGGAACGCAACAAAATGCGAGCAACTAATTTACCTGTTGTGCACGCATCAGTTGTTGTTGCTGAAGCAATTTGGCATGTTGATGCTGATCAACTTGATTCGACGGCACCTGCTGTGGATGACCACGAGCTGGATTTCCACCAGGAACGTTTTGAGGTTGGGGTG
This sequence comes from Goniozus legneri, assembly GCA_003055095.1. Taxonomy (NCBI): domain Eukaryota; kingdom Metazoa; phylum Arthropoda; class Insecta; order Hymenoptera; family Bethylidae; genus Goniozus; species Goniozus legneri. Next base: position 29,441 of record NCVS01000317.1, read on the forward strand.
CAGATTGATTCTGACCGGTGGGTGCATTTCCGGTCTGCTGACCAGCAGCAGCGGCGGCTGCAGCGGCAGCAGCGGCGCGTTGTCTCAGGCTCTGCTGTGTGAAGTTAATGGTCTGCGATTGCGACACCGAGCAGTACGTGTCGTTCTGGTTGCCAGCGCCTGGACCACCTTGATTCTGACTCTGTTGTTGGTTGAAGTACATGCCTTGCTGGGCAGCAACCGACACTCCTGGTTTTAAATCTCCCGTCAGTTGCATATGTTGTCCAGCAGACACCTGTTATTGAAAAAATTCAATTATAAGATGACGATTTTTAATCTGATATAGCCTTGAATATTTTTCAAGTTGAACGAATGAAAATTTTAAACATTATAATTCAGGATCGGAACGAATGAAAACGTTTAACGAGTGTACTCTACATTACACTTGATTATTCTATTGATAAGTAAATAATGGAATTCAATTATCTTTAATTTCTCGTTACGATGAATTAAAAACATTGTGTTATGATGTGGTTTTACAGTTGAATAATTATTAAATTATCCCTCAATACAAAGGTGAAATGCTTTAAACTGTATAATTGTGATTGTGTATTGGTATGAAAACTTGCACTCGTTACTTTTTTCGAATGTAGCCTAATTTCTATCCGATTAGACTCATGAGTTGAATCTGATTCGTACAAGTATAATTAGCTTTAATTTTTCTGTGAAGAATTTCAAGATTGCTCGTCCACCGCACGAGTGGCTGCTTACCGCGAGGTACAGAACAGGTCAAGCCCTAAACTCCGTAAGCGTACCAGCGCGAGTTACGCAGATTCTCTCTCACGCTTTTCCTACCCGCGTGTACATAACCGGCTCGACTCGAGTATTCCACGGTAAGAGCGAAATCACTCATCTCACAGGCATTGAAATTATAGAGCAAGAAAAAAGATAAAACGATCTCTGAATTATCTTCATTAATTTCAACCTCCTTTCAAGTTATTTTTTCACAAATATCTTGAATATGATAAGATTGAAATGACGATCTGAAAAGAGAGAAAAAAGGAACCGCGTTATAAATCGCGCGCTAGCTCTTCTCAAGCGACTTCCGCCACAGCCTCTCTCTCTCTCTCTCTCTCTCTCATTCGTTCACTCCTCCCCACTCAAACCTGACTATATTCTCCCTACTCTCTTGCGCGCGCGTTCCTTTCCCCCTCCGCTCTCCTCTTTCTCTCCCTCTCGTTCCTTTTTTCCCATTCTCACACTCGCGCCCACCCCCTTTCGACTTCCGCCCCGTTCCCCCTCCTTCACCCCTCGCTCTCAAAGCGTATATATCTCGGTTCACTTCGGTTCAAACCGGAGGCACGCCGACCTGCGCCCATGCCCTTCGTTGCGCGAGCAAGAGAGAGATAGAAATAGAGAAAGGGAGAGAGAGAGAGAGAGAGAGACACGAGAGAGGGAGACAGAGGAGATTCCGCAGTAGCGTGCGTCCGAATGCGGCTAGGCCAGTAGTACAGCCGAATATTGTTGTAGACAGTGGAGTGCGTATACATATAGGGTACAGGTTGAATCGAGTCTCTCGATTTTTCGAAGAAACAATTAATGTGTATATTCGTAGGAAGATGAATCAAGATTTAAATCTCGTTGAGTAAAAAAATGTATCTAGCTTTTCTAGCAGAAATCCCGATTAGTCTGAAATAACAAGTTCGAGTCGACTCAATTTTTTGAATAATAAACACCCAAATGTGGCATTTCGTAAGAAGATCGATACAACTGAATTGAAAATTTCGAAAGTAGAGTAAACGATTTAGTTTTTCTAGTATACAGTTCATTTTTACCGGAAAAAATATTTGCACTGTATTGATCTTAACGAATGTCAAATCAGTGATCAATCCACGTATCGTCCTACGGTATATTAAGTTCTTATGGTTTTAGACTCTATAGGGTAAAAGTGGCGAATCACGGTATAGCGGTGGAGTCCTCTCCTGTGCGGAGGGTGACAGGCGTAATATTCTCGACTGGGTCGGTTACGGTGGGATGGGGGCTGAAGAGAAGAGGGCGAGGAACAGGCGCGGGCGGAGCACGGGGCTTCCTGGTCGATAATACCGTAGCGCACGGCTACACGCTCACTCTCCCTCTCGCTCCCTCTCGCCTCACCTACGCTCGATATATCTCCCCACTCCTCCGTCCTCCCTCTTCCAACCCCTCCTTCGTATCATCTCAAACCGAAGCCGATGTGCGACACGATGATTAGCAAAACTCGCGCCAAAAAAGTGGAACCGACTGGAATACCAATTTCGTCGTTCCGGCCTATCGAAATACTTAAATTTCATCGAAGTAATGAAACTATCGATTATAGATCCTAGGTCCACCGGTGAACGCATTGTGATAATATTTGGTGACGTAATATAATCCCAAATGTATACTCGCGATCAATCGGTGGGTGAGAGAGCGAGAGAAAGAGATAGAAAGAGAGAGAGAGAGAGAGAGAGAGAGAGTGAGAGAGTGAGAGAGACCGGAGGGGGTTGAGGATTGCGAGCGAGGGGGGATATCGATACCTCGGTTGGTTGAGCAAACGGATATTAGCTCGCGTCCGAGCGAGCAGAGGGGTTACACACAGTATAGAAGGAGGATACTCGAGTTTCGGTGGCTCGACCTATAAAGCACGATAATGACTAAGCGGGATTGAAATTGAAATTGAAATTGAAATCTATGTTTTCACGGTCATAGCTTGAATCGCGTGCATTTAATATTTCGATCGAAATTTCGGATAAAAATCGGCAAGATCAAAAGTCAGAGGACTGTAAAGAACAAAAGGGTAAAGGAACTCGACCGTGCGAGAGTGCACGCACTGGATAGGCGAGAAAAGGATGAGCAGGAGTGAGAGAGGGAGAGAGAGAGAGAGAGAGAGGCGAAGAGTGGCTGCTGGCTGTGGCTCCCCGATATCGATTTCCGATAGCGGCATTTAGTGCTCTGTATATTCTGTCTGCTCCCATACGTGTTTGATACGCGAGTGCTGATATATATATATATATATATATATATATATTGATGTATACATATATAGCGCATCGCAAAAAGAGAGAGGGAGAGAGGTGATTGCAACCAAATGAGAGTTGCGAAACTCGCGCTCACGGAAAATCGATTTTTCGCCGAAAAGTGGAAGATGCAGGGTTCTAGCGAGCTACCGGGACCAGTAAGAGATGGCGCGGAGAGAGAAAGTCAATACCGGCTCGAGATCTTGTTTTCTTTATCTCCCTTCCTCTTCGGGGACTCGTTATTTTGGAATTGATCGATTGTTCCAACGTGACTGTTATGCAATACGAATTATAAAAATTCAAACTAAAATTGTCTTTTGGGAATTGATTTTCGTTTTTCACGTCAATTTACTATATTCTTATTATTTTTCAATTTCGAAATATCAAAAATATTTAATATTATCACTAGCAAAATTTTCTTTAAGGTAGATCGATTGGTACACTACATCTCGAATCCCCGCTAGTAATGCTCACGGATATGGGATCGCAATCTATTTTGTATTTTCGTCGTGTCACCGGAAAGGCTTGTGGATATGATACTATGTCGAAAATAATCGATTCATCGATAATGATATCGCTGTAGTATACATTTGACGAAGTCTCAATTTACACCAAACGGAAGAACGAGAATTGGGATTGATATACGACCGTAAGAAATGATCCAGACGAGCGTCTCGAATTCATACGCAAGCTTATCGCCCCATTTTCTCGAGAAATTATCGATTTTAGCCCAGAGTGATATCTCTAGATAAAAATCATTTCATACCCTCTGAATAATAACCGACTCCCTAGCTTTACAACGAGAGAGCAGTGGCAGTCTGGCTTAGGGGACCACTGGAAGAACGGAGCGATGTATTGTTTACAGTAATGAAGGCGTAAATAAGCGATGAGCTTACGATCTCGTCGTCGCGACTCGAGTGACCAGTCGCAGTGAGATATACGTTACGTCTCGTCACTTCTATACGTGAATTTATATTATACATTTTATTCATTGAGGAGGTCCAAGAGAGCACTTTTAAAGAGAAAAAATGCTTATCCACTACATCTTAACAACAAACTATAATTTCAATGAATGTTTTATTTTTTTCATCAATACCAGGTCTCGATTTACTTGGTAGTTACGAGACCAACTTTTCTCTCTCTCTCTCGCTTTCTTTTTCTTCAACTCTCAACCAACTTATTAAAATTTCTCCAGGATAAAGTTTGTAATAAAAAAAAAAAAAAAAACAAATATTGTGACGAATTTAATGAACGGACACCGATTATCCAATATTTTTCATCGATATTAGAATTTGTATTCACTTCGTAGTCACGAGACCACCCTCTCTCTCTCTTCCTCTCTCGGTCAACTTGTTAAAATTTCGTTAGCTCGGAGTTTTTCGTCTCGAAAATAACCGTACCGTTTATCGACAATGGCCGAGAGAACATGCGCGCGAGAGCAGCGATACGAAACGCGTACGTAAGTAGCTATCTTTAGAGGCTGCGTGCGAGTCGAGTGAGAGTAGCTATCTCAAGACCGAAGAAAGAAAAGACGCTGTATTCGGAGGGAGCGAGATGGTTCCGAACGCGACCGAATCCTCCGTCTATGCGATTGGCGCCTGGCGTGTGGGGATCGACGAGAAAAATCGCGAGCGAGCGAGCGCGACTATTTTCGGCGGGTGTTTATCCTGAGAGAACGAGCGAGCGTTTAAAGGCCTCGATAGTTCCATGAAGTAGTTTACTATTAACACGTCATGCTTATAAATATCGCCTCGGTGCAATTTATTAAGATAATTATACGTAAATATTATTTTTTTAACGGAATTATCTTCAATTAGCAATCTGTAATCCGAACGAACGCAGCGTCGAATAAACGAATGGTCCCGTACTAATCTGGAATTTAAAACTTCATATCCATTGAAAGTCCGAACAAAATACTATAGGAGGCAGACGCACGTAGCGGGCACGCGACGAAATCCGGTTGACTTGCTAATTTTAACTCGACCGTGACACCGCGCGGAGTGTACTATTGAGCGCCGATTCGCGAAACAAAATATTGCCAACCGAGGAACTTTGGATAGGCGAAAAGAGGCAGGAGGTGATTGCACCGATGCAACGCAAACGATGTAGGTTACAAAACGTGCCGGTACATGGGTATTGATTTCAGGGATGGTATGCACCGGCCATTGTGGAATGCGCTTTATGCATTAATGCCAGCCTGGAGTTTGCATATGTGTATGCGTGTATGTGTGCGTGCGCGCGCGCGCGCGCGTGTGTGTGTGTGTGTGCGAGTGTGTCCATATGTACGAACGTGTATTGTTGTTGGAAAGTGAACACAGCACCGCGCGCGTGCGTCAGTACGACGAACGAGAGGTGGGGTCACGCGTACGTATCGCACGTTCGGTAGGCGTCCGTAAGGAAACGATAAGTCGAATAAATCGGTACTCGAGTTTATCTGTTCTCCAAAAAGAAAAAGAAAAAAAAAAAAGCTCCCTATGAATATTAAACGTTGCACCGCGACTCGCTCCTCTCGCTTCTAAATTGATTTTTTATTTATTTCTCTATAATTTGAATTGTTAAAAAATAAGGTCGAGGGTCAAGATGAAGGTCGGCCGAAAAGGAAATGCGTGCGTCTTAATGCAGATCGACTCGGTTTCGATCGATAACCCCTTTGCGACGAGCCGTTTATGAGACGCAGCTCGGTATCGCTCGACGATCGGACACGTTCGGCCGAAGCCTCGGTTACCGATTATCATATCAATATGCTCCCTCCCACCCGTGATTTAAATATTTCGTCAATTAAGCTCGATTTCGTTTTGCATAGGTGAGAGACGGGGTTACCAACCGCTCCGAGATTGAGATCGTCCTATAAATAAAAAAAATTTAACGCTCGCTGGGATTTTCGAAAAAGGGACGGAACGAAGCTCTCCTCTAATGGATTCGGGACAATAGTATCGCCATCGTGAACAGTTTATTGTTGTCCGGATGGTTGTTCCTTCTGTATGCGCGTGGGAAGAAAATAAGGATTTTCGAGAACGAAAATTCCGAGATCTCGGATTCGGAACGAAACCCGTCGACGTGGATTTTCGCTCGGCGGCCTCATCGCAGTCGAAATACGCGGCGAAACGACGAAATCGATGAAACGTTTCCGCGCGCAAATTCCGATTCTCTTTTTCTTTTTTTTTTTTTTCACTCTCGCTCGCGACGTCAAAGAACGCAGTCCAGGAAAATGCAATTTTTCAGCGGTTAAATTAATTACGATCGTTTCGGAATACACTTATTACGCATACGGGACGAGAATTTATTATAACGCGATTCGCGTTAACAACCCGAACGCGACTACCAAGTTCCGAGCGTATTAATATTCACGGTTCCAGCGCATTGTCACCACGAGTGGCGTTATTTCGAAATCGTGCTTTAACGGCAATAAACGCTA
>NCVS01000317.1:48287-58963 GCA_003055095.1 Goniozus legneri
TTCGGGGCCAGACTTCCGGTATTACAGCCGGTGTTAACGTCGCGAGGTTATCGCTGATAAGAGCCGAAGCGTTCGAACGATAGTCGCGACGATACGCTTTAATGTTTCGGGTGGAGCGGATCGAGCTCGACATGTCAAATGTGCCCAAAGGTGTGAAGAAAAATAGTCCTATCGACAACTTACTCTGTTATCGCTCGCCAATCAGAGAATTCTTTACTAGGCTAGCTATGTTTTTACGTTGTTGTTGTTGTATCGTAACTGTCACGCGGCGCACGTGGGTACGCAGCGAGAGCGCGGAAGCAACCCCCCATTTTACGGGACAAGCGAGGACGAACCCGACGGGCCGAGCAGTCGTCAGACACTGAAGAGAAAAACGATCGTCCGACTCTCTCGACTCGGAGCCTCGGTCGACGTCGTGCGAGCTCGGCCGTGCTCGGGTACGCGCTATACGTGCGGTACGGCACAGAGCGCCGCGAGCTCGGTTTTACTCGACCGACCTCGGTCGCCGTCGTTCGACATCGTCGTCATCGCACAACATTGCCACCCATAGTAACATCGAGATTCCCGATCTGAATATCCCTCGATCGTTTTATGCTGGAATCTCGAATACAAGTGGCCGGGATAAGTATTGACCGGGTCTAGCTTTTCCCGATTATTCCGTATCGGTTTCGCGAATGCGCCCAGCGATGCTCAGCCGAACTACCGCCCAATCGATATCCGTTTCGAGTCTCCTGCTGCAATTTTTTCAATTTTATTTTGCGCTTCTCTTTTTCAGAGACATATAGTCCAGCGGGGAGGAGTGCGAAGACGAGTGCGGTGACGGTTTCTAGAGAGAGAGAACGAGAGAAAGAAAGAGAGAGAGAGAGAGAGCAGTGGCGAGCGGAAAACTCCCTCTCGGACGACTTTTAATTAAAAGTCTAAGTAGCGGCATAAGCGGTCGACGTGACTGCGTCGACGCGTCGTCCTCGGTATATATATATATATATGTGTATATATATATATATATATATAGATACAACACGCCGCTGACCATTGTCTCTCGCGCACGCGAGAAGCTCCTGAATGTCCCGAGGACGTTGCACCGAGCCTCGTCTCTTCTTCTTTCCTACTCTTCCATTTTTTTTTATTTCCCCTCTCTCTCTCTCTCTCTCTCTCTCTCTCTTTCGTTATAACCCCGTGAGAAAGGTTTGCTCTCGAGACGAAAAGGAAAAAATCAGCGTTTGTATATATATAGAGAACATTAAAATCGTACGTATATAAACGCCCGGGATACACCGTGGAGATTATCCACCGGGTAACGTTATATCTTTCATTAGCATGCGATAAAGTCGCGAGATAAGCAAGTATTTCGACGAATTCGTCAACGAAATGTATACCGTCTCGGTCTCGGTATTTGTCCAAGGCCGTACGCAATGGTTTCTTGGCAAAAATCGGATTGATATTTAATTTTTTAAGCGGAATTTTGATTGGCAACCTTAGACGCCGAGAAACGACTCGCCGATGTTTTGCCTAGTGCGCCACGAGCCGAAACTGGATCACGGCTAAATTTCCAGCTACGCTCCAAGACCCCTCCCTCCTTATTACTATAAATTCGATTTGCGATTCGCATGAAAAAATTGCGAGATACTCGAAGGAATTGGCTCGTATCGATTATTTACGCTTCAAGGCCATTCATATCCACGCACACACACACACACACACACACGATGCGATATCGGGTCTTATAAAAATTTGAAGGCTGCGCACGTAAAGAATAATCCTCCTCGTTTCCTGGTTTCCGTAATGCAGTACGTTGCGGTTCGAGTCCGAGTTTTTTAATTAGCGCTCGAGAGCTCTCTTCCCTCTTGTGAAATTATTCCGATCGGCGGGGGCAATACGCGAACCCGTACTAGCCTTTTGCATAATTATCGATTATTAGTCGGCTCGATCGACTCGAATCGACGCCGTGTTATAAACGCGAAACGTACTATTCGTATTACGTACTTACGTTCCCCCGCGATATCGCGCAATGTTGCTACGGGACGAAATATTTACTACGACGAGCGAGGCTTTCGTATCGAGAAAGCGATAAGCCCGCCCGTCGACGCGCGGAATGCTTTTAACCCTATACGCCGTATTTATCCGCGTCGATTTAAATTATACATGTATTTGGGCGCTTTGTTTACACCTAAGCGAGCGCGAGTGTCGCACGTCCACCCGACGCGTAACTGTAATCGTTGCCTTATCGATAAATAAAACTTTCAGCGTTCGGTTCGAGATGCTCGAAAGTATCGAAATCGCTCGATACGAGATGAAAGAATTTAGACGATTGCGTTAGTCGTTTGAAAGTCATTTCAATCGTTGCGACGATTAATAAAAAATGATGCCGACGGAATTTGACAAAATTATTATTATTCATTGTTAATTGCCAGTTGTTAATAATTACTTGCTAATTGTTAATTGTTATTGTTAGTTGTTAAATATTAATTTTTGTTTATCGTCAACCCGATGAATATAACTGCTTCCTAGCTGTCCTCGAAGTCGAATTAATTTTACGTACATCGATATTCATTATAATTCTACATTTCAATGGCCGTGTAATGCACACGTATATGTCAATACGATCGTGGCCTCGGCTCGACAAACATCGATTGTATAATTTCGCTGTATTGCAACAAACACCGGATATCTTATTCCGATTGGATGCTGAAATTAGCGAACGAGAGCCCATTCAATTTTTGCCATGATTTCACCGAGTTTCCTCCGGCTTTCTTCCCATAAACAAAAAGAGATTTTAGCCTTCGGGAAAGTTCATAAACGTAATTCACCGCTCTGTAGCGATCGCATCTTCGTTGCAACGCGGGAAAAGTACTGACCGTCGGTTCTGGTCTTTGGAAAATTGTACGGGGAGGGAGAAGAATTAGCCGGGGAGAGAAATTAAAAAGAAAATTGAGAAAAATTGAGGGAAGAGGATCGGGGAAAAAAAAAATAAACCGAGTTCGCCAGATTCAGCGAGTTCCGAGTGTCTCGCGATGCCGCACGTGGTTCGTAATGCGCATTACAAGCCTTCTCCGGTTTTTACCAGGGAGCGCGCGCGAGGCTCGAGCGATTTATCTCGAGTAATCGCGCCCGTTTTCACTGAAACTCGCCGTCAGCAAATTCCTTTGGCGAACAAAGAGCGGAGGTGGTGACCAAACGAGAGCGGCTTACATGCGCGCCGGCGAAGAAACGAGAAACACAAACTGAAAGTCGAGAAAGAGCATTGGCCATTCCCGGCGCTCCGATATCTGCTCTTTCGGTCAATTTTGACCTTTGGATATTACCGCTCTCGTTGCGAGGCTTAACGTATGCCGCCGTTTAACAATGAATCGACGCTTCCACCAGAAAACAAGAAAACAAGCCGTTAGAAAGTTGAATACATGAATGACAAGTTGGAATAAAGTCGAAGAACGGAGATCTTTTTTTTTTTTTTTTTATCAATGATAAAAATACGCGTGTGCCCATATGCGTCGCTACACGTGTTACCGGAATGTTAGGCCGATAAAAGTGCGCCACCGATGATTACAAATTTCGTTCTCTTTCGGCATTGTTATCCGTATTCCGGCTCGGCACACACCGTATACCGCCGAGCGTACGATATTCGCGTTCCACTTTTCACGCGACCGATCGTCGCGCGTTCGTTTCTGATATATATATATCTTGCAACTTTCACGCGAGCCCGATAGGTAGCGTGAATTTTCACTCCTTTTCGGATCCAAATAAATTGCAATATCAAATTTTATGCCTTTCAACATTTCGGTAATTCGTTTATATTATTTACCAGAAAGAGTTTTCCATTTCCAATCAGAAATAAATCCAGCACGACGAATTTTATATGAAGTTACGCGTACAAATGTAGGTACAAATCAGGGTGGGAAACCTTCGACGACGACGATGAAGTTACCAACAAAAACCGAGTCGACGAGTTAAAATAACATTATCGACAATACTCAATCATTGGCGACAAAATAATAAGAAATTAATTGATAGAAGCATTGAATTGATCGATATGAGAATCAAAACGAAACTGTTTAACATCTACGTATTCGACATGAGACTCTACTCGAGTCCTCGATACAAACTCTAAAGAATTGGGGTTGAAAAAATTCAAATCCGTAAAAGAAAAAGCTTGTAATTTCAGAAAAGATCGTCCTTTTCGGTGAGAAGAGTTCGATTTATCGGCGTGGGTGACGGTGTAGTCAGAGGGTAGGTGGGCTGGGGGGAGAGTGCGTAAACGACCAGGAGGGCGATGCTTGCATAAAGTGGTGGAAAATTCGGGTTGAAAGCTGTGAAAGCGGGGAAAGAAGATCAATAAAGTGGGTATGCCATACTGGCTGCTCTCGGACCCGCGTGGTTATAGCAGTGGCTGCTGGATAGCGTAGATGGTCGGCTTGGCTCGGCTGATTCTCTGTGTATTATTAAACGAAGGTGTGGAGATTAGAGTAAATGAGTGAGAGAGAGAGAGGGAGAGGAAGGCAGGGAGGGAGAGAGAAAAGTAGAACGGCGTGGGAGGAAGGCAGCGTAGGATGGATCGGGAGAGCAGAAGGAAGCTACGTTGAAACAGAAATGAAATGAGACGGGTGGAATAAGTGGAATACGCGCGTAATAAGAATATATGGTGAGAATTGAGAGATCGGCCAGTAGACCGTGTTGATCTACGGAGTACTCGACATTGTGGACGATGTTTGCGCTGAATATCAAATATCAACTTCGATACATTTTTTTTTCGCCTAGATTTGCTCGGGACTGGAGTTGTTTGATCGGGTCGAGTAACCACTATCCACCTTGCGTCGGCCAAAAAAGAGGATATATTTGCGCGGATAACCGAAAGGCGTTAATAATCGCCTCATCAAAGGCCAATAATTACAGAGCTTTCACTGAGTAAAACTTTCAAGAATACAAGAGCCGGTCGACTACAATATTGCTAATCACGCTGCAAAATGAAATTCTAGAAACACGTAAAATCGTCGAGAGAAAGGACGGAGATTAGAAAACGCGCCCCACATGATTATACAAGCAGAAAGCGGGCATATTTGACATCAACGTGCACGATCTTCGACTGGCGCGGGATAATTTACCTAATTATTTTCCGTAGAGAGTCCTGGAAAACCTGGGACTTCTGAATTACCGCTACGAGATGTCGTAAAGTATCGAACGCGGAACCGTTGAAACATCGAAGCAATCAATTTAATGGTTATCACGCAACACCTCCGTACTTTCTTCCGAAGTTAGGACAGTCCAAGCTAAACTTCGTCCAGGAAATTAACCCCGACCATGTCTGACCTATCTTCCGATAACTAGATTGAGAACAATGACACCGGAACAAGCGGATCATAATCAAACGAGATAAAACCAAATCCAATCCTAGCCTTCGGTATGAGTCAAGCTTCTGTATTTTCCAGCGTAAATTCCAGGATCCTTAATAAGAGGGTTGGCTCTCTTTTGCAGCGGCAGTTCAATCGCTTAATTTAAAGTCATCCCCTCAACCAGAGAGAGATACCAAAGTGAACAGTAGCGCGGCGAGAGAGTGGCAGTGTGGGTGGCGTGGCTCTAGTAGTATAAGCTCGCCATGCAGAGAACGAGAGAGAGAGAGAGAGAGGAGTAAGCCCCACCACTGAGTACATCCTGACCAACCGGCTGTTTACTGTTTGGCCTCCCGGGATATCGATCCCAGTGGCGTAAGAACCACCACCTACGAAGGGTCTCACTTGGTTCAGCTAGCTCTCTCTCTCTCTCTCTCTCTCTCTCTCTCTCTCTCTCTCGCTCTCTCTTTATCTCTCGCTCACTCGACGGATTTTGTCCGCTGGCGGTCGGCGGTTGGCAACCGACCTTGTTGATACGGCCTGAATTTTGGTATACTCCTCCTTCTCTCGCTAACCCTTCGGGCGCCCACCACTCAAGTAAATTGACTTCCACGGAGTGACGCTCGCGCATTCAATAGGCTGCATCCTCGCTAGTTACCTCAAATTGGATATGTTTGCCAGTATCGATCTTCGTAACGAATTGGCAAAAATATTTTGATAATACAATCCGACGATAATTTAACCACCGTGTGAGTTCGAAAAAAGATTCAAAAATTAAAAGAGTTTTGTTCCAATGTTTTTACTCTTATTTTACTGAAAAATCAAAGTTTTCGTGTAGAAGTGTAAAATCTCTGCATTCACAGAGTAAAATCGAAAGAACCATTTGGTTGGGTAATATCGGAGGAAGGCTTCTATTTCGCACCTTATACGCGCCCCAAGAAGGCAATCTGTCGGCTAGGCCGCCTCTTATTACCTCGCAACCCAACTCTGCTAGAATCAGAAGAAAACCGTATGAAAATGTATACCGTGTATCCTACACGTATACATCTCACACGGTTACCACTAGCAGGATCGGATTCTCAGAGAAATCTTCAAGATTACTCCAATTTGTTTGAACGAAATAAAATTAAAGAATTTTCCTTCTGTATTTCCATACGTAGAACTTTAACTACAATTTGAATTCATTTTCATCAAAAAACATTGCTCAACATCGGTTCTCATTGTTATCGCAGAAAGCGTGTCGATGAGATATCCTGTTTGGTAATTGTCGAAAAACGTCGAGCTTTCACCTACGAAATTCCCATTGTGTTCAAACGAAACAAAGTGCGACAAGAGACGATTATCGTGAACACGAGACCTCGTTCGATTAACTCCCGGGCCTCCAATGCATATCTCTCTCCTACCTGGTTATCAAAAAAACACTCTTAGTTTCGAAGCCTGGCCGGGAATAAATTGATTTTAAACAAGCGTGTAATATGCACGAAGGCGATAACGCCGATAAGGTTTTTTTTCGACCTGGGTTTTTCCTATATGAGACTCCTCTGGGAGTATACCGCACACGTAAGGTTGACGTCTGACAAACGAGAATTCCTCACGAAGATCGTCGATACTGGCCCGACTCTACCGGTTTCCGGGTACGGCACACACAGGACGAGAGGAATTCCGCGGCACGCGTGTGCACTTCTCAAAGTATATCTCTCTTCTTCTTCTTGCTATAGGAATGTCGACTAGTCGGCCATTTTTTTCGTACACGAGTGGGTGGATTTCAAGGAATTTCAAATCGCTCCAGCTAAAAGCCCAAAAGTGCGAATTTCATTTCTCTATTTTCTGTATATATATATATATATATAGTCTCCCTATCTTTTCGACACTGTAATTTCCACTTCGAGACGAGACGACGGGACGACGAGACGACGAGACGGAGAGTCGAACCCCGGCTATTTCACTTTTAAATTTCGATTCTCGCAATGGTGCGTCAGAGTGAGAAAGAGAGAAAGAGAGAGAGAGAGAGAGAGCAGGAGAGGGGGAGGGGAGAAGGTAAAAGAAAGGAGAAAATGACGTCTGATGTGTAGGTCTTGAGTTCGGCCCATTTTATGAATCGCTTTGCTAAGCCGAGACCCCGTTACATTGTTTTCGCGACCGGAAGTGAAAGATTGTCGCCCGAAAACGGCTGGCCCATTTTTTCATAAACAACTCACGGGATAAGAGGAAACGTAAAAATGATTCAATCCGACTTATTTTTCACGTAAATGCGATTTGAATTTGATTGAAAAATATTTTGAATGAAAAATGTTTTATTTCAATATTTGAACGAGTTGAACGTATGAAAATGAAATTTCAGTTGGTTTATTTTCCACTTACGGTCATTTTTGGACCACTCGCGAGCAACTTTCGCAACGGTGAGAGGTAGTTAACGTCATTGCGTGCACCTTTTAATCCGAGGCTCGAGTCTCTTACGCCTATTGCGTTAGCCAACTCTTCACTCGGCGAGGTGGGGTTCGAGGTTCGGGAGTGTAACACGGTGAGCGCGCGACGCAATCGGTTCCTATTAATTGCACCGAACTGAGGAGCCACTAAGTACCCACGAATGGGAACGAATGGAAAGTACACGCGCATTCCAATCTGTGAGGAAACTCGTACGAAAGCTGATGTTGGGTCCTATGGTGAAATTCAAGACAGAAAGTCCTCGAAATGGCTACTTTTGTAAATAAAAAGCTCCGGCTTTCTCTTATTAACAATGTTGTTTTGTCGAGATTCGATGCAAATAAGCTCAACCGGGTATTGTTATCGTTGTTAAAATTGTTGAATGTAGCGATCGTTTTATAAATATTTTTTAATTCTAAAACTTTTGATACAAACAATTAAAGCTGATCGATCTTGTTTTTAAACAACGTCAAGACACGCTTCTTTTTCTAATCGAACCAACAGAGTTGTTCGACGCAGAGCGAACACGCGGTCACGTGGGATGGCAAAGGTCGATTGGTCTAAGACGTTAAGTCGATTAGTCGCATACAACCGAGTAACGCTATTGGATTACAAGACTTCTCCATAAGAATAGAAAAACTTGTCAAATACTACTTTTGCTTTCTTCATTTCACTCATTAAGAGATAATAATCATATATTTCCAAAATTTTTAGAATTGCAAAATTTCAGCTTGAATTTTAAAACCACTCTAAGAATTCTAGATTGGAATATCGTCGATTCCTTGCACCTGCATTATCAGATTACACGTGCAGCTGTCCCGCGATCGCGATGCACTTTACGAGCAGTTTACGCGCACAATGCGTGATAGCGATTTGTGTATATTATATACACACACGTGACGAGCGTGTATGTTTAAATTCGTTTCACCCATTTAAAGTTTGACGATGCACATAGGTAAACATAAAATAGCACGAAAGGTTGCTTTATCGAAAAACAAATCCATAAAACCGTATCACCACGTGTAATAAATTTAATCCAATTTTCGTGCCCGAGAATAACAAATTTTAATTAAGCAATAAATTTGAGAGAATGATCAAAAAGTCAAAAAGTGAATCGTCCGATGGCATATGACATTGGATAGTGCTGCTCTTCCAGCGACATAACGGTGGTGGCACTTTCCAAGACCGCATTATGAAAATGCATCCGTCGGATCTAATATCTCATACACCAACCCACCGTTAGAGCAAATTTTTTTACCCCTTACTGAAACGTACTGGAAGTTTAGAAAATTCGACAGCGTAGAATGTCGTCAAATTTACAATCTAATCTTAACGTTAAGTTCAAACGAAGTTGACAATTTTTAAAACACGTCTTGCTTCCTATTGGATAGAAGAAAATTTTTCAATTTTTCATTAGAGAAATATGCAGTTTTAATGATGTCTGAGAATTTAGCGTTAAGTTCAAATTATTACAAAAAAACAAAAGAGAATAGATGTCTCTTTTATTCTGAATCCTCGTGCCTCATGAAATATCGATGAAACGGTGCCGGTAATGCAGCTCGTATATACGCGAATACATAAGGGGACTTCGTGACCCAGATAGATCCCAAGTTGAAAATGGCGCAAGCTTCCTGTAGCATCGTACAGTCTCTATGATTCGGGTCGGAAATATATTTACAGTACGTGTGTGCGTTTATTTCTCGATGGGATGTGTTAATTCTTCAAATTTCATTATTTCCAGTGTTAGGTCAAGACAAAAATATGCATGGTGCGATGCAACAATGTTTAACGAACCGTAATTATCTGCTTAGCGACTGGGAATTGTCGTGCATTTCTGCAATTACGTTCTATCATTCGGACGAACCGAATGTGAGAATAAATATTTTAAACTAGCTAGACAGGACTATTTCGCAACAAAGTTTTCGTATACTCAACGCTTCTTAATTTAACACTTGAACCAATTCGGTTCTACTTTATCTTATTAATATTCAGATTCCTTTATAATACGGTAATTTCTTTAGTTTGAAATATCAAGACGTGAGAAACACCTTCATCGCGATGCAGGAAACTGACTCATGATCAAATAAGCTGTCTGTGTTCACGCGATATGTACATTTTACTCGACTCGGAAATTATATCGTTGCGTTATTGCAAACTTATTATTTTTTTTATCTCAAGCTAATTTTGCGTATTACTTTTATCCAGAGATTCAAACCAGCTTATCGCGATAATTTTTGTTCTTATTATCAACGGTATTTCCGAAACCCGGTTCAAACTTTGCCCTGCAATGCGAGCGCAATAAACGCACCGGAACACGGCGTTTGACAGCTTCGTTAATACGTAGCTGCTTCTTAACTTCTCAACTATGAACCCCGAATGGCAATTTGCATAGTGGACGCAAAATCAGCCATTAACACGGCCCAGTGCGTTCGCCAACCGAAAGAAAATTTCTTAAAATTCAAGTTCCTTGGGTAAACAGTACAATTTACTTACAATAAAAAAATTGAAAATGAAATTGAAAAAATTTAATTCACGGTGATGTTTTTCTACATGGAAGGTTATTTTGGGACTTCGGTATCTCGAAAATATTCGTCGATAAGGTTATCAGCGAGGATAGTTGTGTAGGACCCTTTCTCTTCTCGCTTTCGTTTCCCCCGTTACCCCCCTCGAGGCGATTTACACGCGTGTACAGACACAAGACTGACGACACGTAACACGATAGTCCACTGGAAGGTGTTGCGCTCCCGCGAGGAGAAACGTTTCGGCTTTCTAGAACGTGTCTAGAAACATTCTGAAGGTGGAAGGTAAGAGAGAATGTGGGTGGTTTACGAACTGCAAGAGAAGGTTACGCTATTACGTGACACAGTTACGCAACTATGCTTCTACTCACATCCTAGATCTGTTTTTGTTATTTTTCTTTTTTTTTTTTTT
>NCVS01000317.1:63710-111912 GCA_003055095.1 Goniozus legneri
AGAGGACTGCTCTCGCCGTCTAGAGGTTGCCACACTTACTCGACTTCGGCCGCGAATTACCATTATATCCGTGCGGATCTTGCTTGTATATAACGACCGTTATGAACGAAACAAACTTCAGGATTTCTCGATTAATTTGTGTAAGCCGCGGAGAAGTCTATTACGCCGGTGGTGGGGAGAAGAAAACGGCGACTTCGAGAGGACAGTCGATAGGCTTTGAGAAATATTTATTCTAGAGACTGTTCGAGACACGCGGTGGTAATGAGATTGACGTAAGTCGACATACCACGAAACCGGAAGGTTTTAATAAAGCTAATTGAAGTATTTGAACAGGTCAGAGAGAACTGCTCCGGAGTAACAAATGAGACCTCATGATGCCCCCGGTAATGCTTAGATTACCCTTCGGGATGCGAACTGCGACTTGCAATTTCCTGTGCTCGCATCATTATGCAATAGACGAAAAATTCTCTCACCGATTACGCGCCCAGCTACGGTATTGATGTCAACGAAAATATTCAGTAATTCTATACGTAGACCGTCGAGAGAGAGAGAGAGAGAGAGAGAGAGAAAGAGCCCGAAGGAGAAGAATAAGCGAGCTTCCCTCTTGGAAGAAAATAAAAGCCGATTTCGCGTCTTGACATTCGACCGTCGTAAGTTTTAACACGCACGGCGCGAAACTCTTTCCCCGAATCTCCTCGTCGTGGTCTATTTTCGTCGGGGTATAACTTTTACGCGATAACCAATGTGTACATCTCGACGAATGCTGCACGGGAGGAATCTCGATAAGATATATATTACACAGCTCCGAGATTTCAACCTGTCATCCGTGTGAGTAATAATCTCGTAAACCAGCGCGCGTGAGAAGTACAAAATATCGCGGAGGTACATACGGATGCGCAGAAATACAAATTTTGTATCTTTTCAACTAATTCAAGCACCCGAAATAATTCATCCAAACACCCGGCCAATAGCGTCAGCGTTTACTGAGTTGAAAATTTCTCTCGCGAGAACAATCGTCGATCTAAATTTATCTCACGAACCGAAGAAACTATTTCTTTCTGTGTGGAGTCAATTTAATTATATTTAACAATAATTTTATTCGCTGAAAAAATGTCGTATAAATGTCAGTCGAATAAGTTTTAGTTCACGGTCCGAACAAACCTTTTTTCTCAGTGTGGAGAAGGAGAAGAAAAGAGAGGATGCGAAGGATCAACAACCTGAGAATCTCGCACGTACACCTCCCGCGAAAAGCAATCAGCCGATCCGTCTAACGTTCCGAAAGCCGCGGATACCTTATCCAGCGATGCGTCGCTTTTATACCATACCTAACGGCTCGCGGAAGGAGTCTTCATCCATTATTGCGGCCTATCTGCCTATTAACGGGCGCAGCGCGGATCCCCGACGCCGGTGAGGTTAATGCCGATCCCGCTCTCTCGGTAGCGAGAGGAATTTCAGTCGACAGTCACGCCCCGGTGTGCATAACTCGATTTCAAAATTTCATCTGGTGACTATGGCTAGGTCGAATTTTTCAACTTCTACGCCTCAACACCGTTGATTCCAAAAAAAACATACGATTAAGAATTATTTGTCGTCAAAAATATGCGATAATCCGTACAATGCAATTTAATTTTAACCAATCCAATTTTCAAAATAAACATCTTTAAATCTACAGTGTGTATATTTTTCGTTTTCGCATGATGATATTCAGAATTATTTAAATAAATGATTATTTAACAAAATTGTAAGAAAGTGCATCCTACTTCATAATTTCTATATTTTTATACATTATTTCTATATTTAACGCAATCTAACGGTCTTTTTCTGGTGGTGGTCACTAAGGTTGATTATTTATCACGGATTGAATGGGCTTATAATGGATTAGCGTCGGTTGAGCACCGCTATCGCGCGAAGGGTGCATAACTACACTACGGTGGTATACACGCGTCCTGTGTACGTATACCATATATATATATATATATGTTTGGTACCCTCCGAACGAATCTTCCGTATCCACTAACAGAACCCCGGCACAGCTGTTTCATATCGTTCTCTCGCTTCCTCTCGTTGCATCTCTCCCCCTACTTCTTCCACCACTCTCATCCCTCTCCTTTCCCCAGTCCGCATCATCTCGCGTACAACCATCGACCCTTCCTGCCTAGACCGAGTGTTCGACGTAACCCCTAAACAGGAAGATGCGACCCGCCAACACACCACTCGTATAAATAAATTTTTCTAATTATTTTTAACTCTCCCCATTCGTTCACCCCCTCGACTTGGCTTACGATTCTCTAATTCTCAGTTAGTAGGCATACAACTTAATTACCTGTTGTACACCTCAGTCAGTAGAGAACATAATGGTATACGTGTAATCTCTGCACGCTACACGCGTATCGCACGATAAAACCTTCCAGGCAATGTGTCGTTCGTAATATTTGATAATAAGTTAAATGGAATAATGACGTAACCGATAAGAATATCTAAATAAATTCTAGAGAGATTATTAACATAGTTTGTAAATTTTTTACTCTATAAATAAATAAATATTGCGATTGCAAATAAAGGTTGCAATCGTAACTAAATTGTATTTTAAATTTTTTATAAATTCTTCAATTTTTCTTTCCGATACAAAGAATTCATCGAGGGTTCCCTAAGTTCCTATGAAATGGGTCAGCAGGAGCCCCAGATTGAGTATCACTGACAATGAACGTAAGCGATGTTCGTAGTGCGATTAGTACCGTATACTGTCAGGCGTATACTGTCCGGATCGCGCACATCGGCTGTCAGCTGTCGACAAAGAGAGGGTCCAGAGGCACCGACAGGCAACTGCCGACCTTGTCGACCAGTTGTCTTTGCCCAGAATCGACTAATTAATATATCGTAACACTAGTAACGCATCGTATCCTCAAACCCGCGGATTTGAGAAACAAACGAATTACCGATGATCTGGTTATCAAAAATTTTTCACGTCAGTATTTTTTAATCTTTTTCAAATTTAATTTTTGATAACAGTATTTTTAGATTTCTTTTAAATATAATTTTTGTCGTTTAAAATTCGACCAAGATAATTATTGTTACTATTCAAACAAACAGATTATAACACGAATTATAAGTATGCTCGATACGAGGGTCCTTAAATATTCCAATGATTCGAGTTCAGATTTCGAATTGAGGATCCTGAATAAACCGTAACCACCGGGTTGCTCATTAATTATAAATTATGTGCGTGTATATTGCCGAAATAGAAGTTGCCAAAATATTTTGGTCGCGAGAGAAAATCAGGTAAATAGGCCTCTTGGTTCATTGGGGATCACAATAATATCGAGACGATAAATACTCGGCATTGTCAAAACTAATCAGAGATGGTACGATACAACAGTGTACGAATTTCTAGCAGCGAATCAAAATGTATAATGCCAAAATATCGAGAAGCGGGAAATCGCGTTACGTAACGAAATTTTTGACGTATTACCGTCCGAATAATCGTTATTTATAAATCTTGGCTTATGGAAGACGGGGCGCCCCCGATTATTTGCAGAACGTAGTTGCAGAAAATGTGACGAAAATTGTTTCGGTGTACGAGGAAGCCGCTAATAATCGTCTTGGATTGTATTAATAGCCGAACCGGGTCTACTTTAGCCCCGCTAGGTTTTGTATCGGTTTTCCGTCTTTCTCGTTTACTCGGTGCGCGCTCGTGCGCACGCACGCGCCAGCGCGCACTTCAGGGAGCGCGCCTGAGCGCGAGAAGGCCTCAAGGAAAGAAAGAGAAAGATTCAGACTGGAAAGTGGAAACGTGTTCCGCCGTTTAGGCACGTGTTCGCCGGATAATAGCGACACCCCGGCGTATCGAGATAATGTCGCATGAAAAGAGTTAAAAAATTATTATATCGTACGATCAATCGCTCAAACAAAATTGTATAATAACTATACCTATAATAGCACAATAACTATGTGAACTACACGGAAAATTATTATAATTAATTATTATTTGTTTCTGAATATTCAAAACATTTCATTGAATTCATATAAATAAATATTTATTTAATAAATTCAAGCAATAGCGCGTTTTGAATAAAAGAAATTTTTTTATGTGGATATTGCATTTTATTACTGGCAAATAATTTAAAGGAACAAATATTGTCGAATCGAAAGAAAACTGGAATGAGAAAAAATAAATAAATGTACTATAGTGTATACAACGAAAGTGGGCATCGATGATGGGCGGGCAGATCGATAATATTAGGGGCACGTGTCCTTTGGCACTTGTTTATTGTTCAGTCGGTTGGGTGCTTACCCTCCGACTGACTATATAGTGTTGGCGAAACTACCCTGGAGTACTTGCGGACTCCCCCCTCGCTCATTTTGCCACCGTAGTTCCACACTCTATTCACTGTTCTCGTTACATCACACAGCTATAGCCGTCTTACTGCCGTTTAATCGATAAATACCCGTCTGACCATATCGGCAAAATACTTGTCCCGTTTAGTTACATAGTAATTCTAAACTCGCGCGCAACTCGCCATTTTTTCCCTACCTGATTGATTTAGATCACAACTCCTGACAAAACATCGGTAATTTTTAATCCCCGGTGAAATAATTCTGGATTATGCAAATCCTAATTGAATTCGCTTTTCGCGAAAACAGATTTAAAAGTTAGAAGAAGAAGGTTAGCGAGGATTTTGCAATCTCCTCCAAGTGTAATATTTCCCACAGAAAGAATAAAACACAGTCGGCCAGTTGCAAATGAATTATGCAAGCTGGACTGCGTAACATTGTGACTGCGAAGAACGAAAGTTCCTTTTTTTTTTTTTTGTTAAATTCGCCATATCTGGCGTGCGCAATCTCGGCGCTCCTCTATGAAATGCAATCAAAAAGTTTCATTTACTGCTCGAAACCAACGAGTTTTTTCAAACTCTTCCTCTGAATAATTCCTCCCAGTGTGGTAGGTATTTTCGCGTCTCGAAAAGGGGTGGATTTTCGACGTCATGAATATCAACAGAATAAAACAAAATTGAAAATTTCGAGCGACGCGATTCGAAATTCCCGCTACGTGGTAGACGAAGAAAGTCCGTAAAGTAAAACGTGTACGAAACTCACTCAGTGGGATACTGGGTAGATGCTTGGAGGAACAAAATGTTGGAGGAGGTGGCAACAGCGCGATTGTGTGTCGTACGGACACCGATGGGTGCCACGACATTCAAACATAACGCACAACAAGGAAAATACGGTTCGATGTGACCCGACGAGGAGAGAAAAAACGAGACGGGACGAGACGGAGCGAGGAGAGAGAGAGAGAGAGGGAAAAAAAGAGGAAAAGGAGGAAAGCTCAGGCTCACTAAAACCGTCGAGTTCCTGATTCGTGAAAAATCATTTTCCAGTCTACATTCCAGAGCACATCTCAAGAAAAATTTCCAGCGCTTTTCTTCATTTCTTAATGATCGCATGGTTTTACGTAATTGTCGTACATTGTTTGCAATATCCGGCGTGCGGAGCTCTTTTGTCGTGTTATCCGCACGGATTGCATTGTGCTCGGGAAGAGAAAGTTGTTTGGCTCGGTCATGCACTAACTGTGTGACATTCAAGACGAATTTTAAGCTCTCAAAATATTTTAAGTCTGAAAATCCCAAAAAAGAGTTGCATCGATCAATTCGTGCACGAAAAAAATTTGTTTCGACCATGAACCGAAATTTATTTGGCTGGAGAACATGTTTGATTAAACCGCTCAAATTTGTTCGAAGTAGAAAAAAAAAAATGATTAAATTCATGAAAATTTGTCTCTCTGTGTAAGCACACACAGTAGTTACAGTGGGGAGTTTATGGACCGAATGAAGAAATCACCAGAGGTTCATAAATTTTTTTTTCTCGCTTTTTTTACGACGAATCGGCGGGTATTTTATTAAGAGGGCGTGAAGACACTCCCAGCGGATCTCAGGAATGACTTGATCGTCACGCGTGTCCCTTGATTGCGATACCGTACCTTACTTCACTACTTTACGAAATATACGTTTCTGTCGTTGCGTGTGTGTGGATAGATCGAATTGCATGGACGTTGTTTGATCAAATGGCGGCACGGTCTTACGAACGCGGGTAAAAGTGTAACTGCGTACGTATTTTGATAGAAAATTACGATCAACGTACGTATCCAACTGCGTGCGGCGTCCTACTTTGGAACTAGAAATAGACGACGTAGGTAGGTAGGTTCCCGTAGATGTCAAGGTCTCGTGTCAAAAATAGATTCCAACCTTATTGCACACGTACAGTCGGTATTGCGCGGTGAACTGTGCGACGAAAAAGATTTTCACCTTTGTCCACGCATGCAGAAGAAGAGAAATTGTTCAACAAGCGTCGACACTGGACGGCGTGCAGCGTATCGATTTGACGGGGGTGTTGAATCGCTGACCTTTAGGTCACAAATACCATTTCAATAATTGAGAGCACTCGGTACACAGGTATACAAATTCGTGCAAACACCGTTGACCTTACAACAACAACCGTGACATATAACTGGAGATTTGAATTTATACAACAATTATAATATTAATATTGACGACGATATTATCATTAATTACGTTCATTCGAAAATTTATACCGGATTGGTAATTTTTGAAATTCACGGATAGACTAATTAAGAAGGTCGGATACCGAAGGATTCAAATCGATGGGTGCTAGAAGGGTCTCGAGAAAGTGATCAAAATAATTGAAACCATTACCGCACTATGAAGGGAAAACTGCAGCTTTTTGAATGCAGATATATCGATTGTTGAATGCATGGGAAAAATATATACACAACAAAGTAGCTCGCGATTAATTAGAAGAAACGGGATGAAAACTCGTTTAGCGCTGCGATTTTACGACTCCTCTCACGAATTATACGAGCTGGCCGTATAAACGTAATTGCGAACTCGCTCGTAAACATAATCGAGAGCCCGGTAAAGTACCATGGATTTGAAGAAAGGGAAGACCGCTTGGGTGGCCCTGACACCTCCCGATCATCGACGGAGAAGATTTAACGAGTTTCTTCGGGAATAACTTTTTTCGAAGACGAATATAATAATCGCATAGAGCGAGACGTCGCGAACGTCCGTTTGTCGGCTACGGTGGCCTTGAGATTCTGCGAATTGAATACAAGGCTATCTGCATTTCACGGAGAGAGAGAGAGACACACAACACCTCGGGATCGACTTTTGATTTATCTGCGCGCACGCGCGCGATTACGCGGGATCGTACGGTTTCCGTCTCGCAAAAATCCGGGACTTTCCAGGATGATACGTTCAAGGTTGATCTCGGTTTGTCATCCTTCGAAAATACGAATCCTAACATCCTAACACGGAATATTTGCTTCGCGCGAACAAATATCTGTCCAACGAATTTTAGTGTACAGTACAAACAATTTTTCCTGTGTAGGAGAAAATCTTGTGACCGATTTCAGACAAGCAATTGCGAGTGGGCGTCCGAGCTAATGGATTACAACGCGAGTTGTCACGATCCGTGCGTCTAATGACAACAGTGGGAACACACGCTCCCTTTTAATCGATCTCGTCACGGCGCAGAACCGAGAGTAACTTTATCGAATTCGATACGACATTGGACGTAATTTCAATACTTCCAAGGACACGAATTCTAATGACGTGTCGCGTCAAGTTTGAGCACCACTGGACGCGCGCTAGTGACCAATCTCTCTCTCTCTCTACTACTCCTTCCTTCAACATTCGGACCATTCAGCGCGGGTGAGTCACTCGGATCCGAGGTATCGTCGGATAAGAATGAACGCCAACAAATAAACTCTCCCTCTGGCGCGTGAGCGAGCGCTCATTGTCAATGGATGCGTTTGACCAAGGGCCGATGCGTTAACAAACTTCATTTTTTTTTCGCGTTTCTTATTGGACATTCCAGAAATTTTTCTACCGAGAAATTTCGAACGTCTCTTGTCTTTATCGCGATTTCTTATCGCCGGGAGAATTGGGGCGTTTTGTAAATAATTTGCAGATAATTTTAGAAACGAGCATTCGATTCTTTTTTCGCGCATAGAAATTCTAATCGCGATAATCGGATTTCGAATTATAACATTTTTCTGCTAGATTGTTTTGGTTCGCGAGTTGCAAGACGATATTAAAAATCTTTGAAATTTTTATTACGGTTCTTAGTATAAAAACTATTCTGTGTTTTATCTTTTATCTGTTTCGATATGATGCGACACAGACTTAACAAGTGGTTGATTCCTTGTTTTTCAATATTTAAGATATTGAATTTGTTTCAATGTTGAAATATTACATTTGAATTTAGATACATTTTTGAATTGTAAAACTCCAAAAACTCGTAGGTGAGTCAGCTATCGGCTAATCAGTAGAAAACAAACTAAACAATCGCACCGTCATGAATGAAAAACACGGTCGTTATCCGAATTTTCAGAGATAAAGTCAAATTTCGACTTTTCCAATCTTATTAAACGTTTACAGTATATTTCATCGAGTTTGTCTTAAAATTGTCGATAACAGCATTATCGATGATGATATCGCGTAACCTTTTTAACGAGCCTCAAGAAACTCGTAGGTAAAAAATTTTTTCGCGTCTCGTATTCTCAATTTTGATATTTTATATTATTATTTCTCCGTGTAATAATAAATCGATCGATTTCTTCGGGCTTGGTTCGCAGAGGAAATGCATATTAAAAGTGCATCGGTGACGTATCCGAGACATTTGTCGCAATGTAGAAAAAGGAGTGCAACGTCGTTGTGTGACGTCTAGAAGCATATAGGGGAACACCTCTGCAATGACGCAAATGTAGCAGCGTGTTAAAGTGCGAGCGAGGGGGAGAGAGGCACCCACGTGTTTCATGACGCGAGGCTGATCCGCGCTGAACGTAGGCGTGCTTGTTTTCACCTGCTCGCTTATTAAACGCGATTTCTTCGATAAAAATGGTATTAAAGTTTCGTTAAAATTAACTTTACTCGTTCCATTTAAGTTAATTTCGCGAACCTAATACGGTCAATTTATGTCTAAATATAAGATTGACTAATAGAGGCAATTGATACCAATTAGTTTACCATAACACGATTACAGAGAGCAAAAATATTTAGTTCGGAATTCGGTGAGTGAATTCGTAAAAATCTTAAGTCGAGTAAAATGGAGCACCCCGAACGCACGAATGAGCACGAGCAATACATTAAAGAGCTCCGAGATAAGGAAGAAGAGTTTCTAAAAAAAAATATAGAATTCAGATAGCGCTCCGTTTCTCAGGTTCTCCTTGATTATCGAAATCTAATTTTAGGGCGAAAACAAAACTCACCACATGAACATTCGAAAGTCCCACAGCCTCGCTTTGCTTCTTGTCCGTCTTCTTGGCCTGGCGTTTGGCCTTGCTCTCCAAGAAGCGCTGCTTCAGCACCAGTGTGTCCTGAATGTTCTGCTCGCAGATACCGTTGAAGCTTTGGTCGAATCGCGGTATGCAATCGGTCTGTCTTCTACGATAACTTTCAATACGGCGTCGTAGTCTGTCGACGACCGCTTGACGTTTTGGGGGGAGAACCTCGCCCATGCCGGGTGCCTGGCCCATTTGCTGTTGCTGTTGGTGGTGCTGATGCAGCTGCAGTTGTTGTTGCTGATCGTGAATCGGATTCCCGATCACGTTGCCCTGCTGCTGCTGCTGTTGCTGCTGCTGATGCTGATGCTGATTATTGCCGTTCGGTCCCTGGCCCACGCAGACCGATATCTGCCCGGGCACTGTACCAGGGGGGCCTTGCTGGTGTTGGCGGGGCAACAGCCCCCCGGCCTCCATGCAGCCCCCTAAATCCACCGTAGAGTAAGCCAGCTCAGTAGCGAGTCCGAGCACTTCTTCACTAATCCGCCGATCGCACTTGTACACCCTGCCGAACTCAAAGACACGACACTAGTGCGGCGCATTTGAATCCGACCGTGGTCGACTTTGGATAGACACTGGTCATCTCTCTGTTTCACTCAGTTGTTTACGTTGGGTCGTATTTTGGGAAAAAAAATCACCACTGGACTCGAGGTGTACCTTTCAGGTAGCGGAACGCGGAAGACATTAGCCTTTTTGTACACTTTGACAATGTGACAACTTTCCACAATAGCGACTCATTTTGGAGGTTAGGTCGAACCTGTGGCCTTCTGCTTGATTTACGCTACGGTAATTTCACACTCTTTCTAAGAATTTTACCTCAAGATGCTTCCGGTGGTAGCATGTTACTACGATTTTACGAATACCGACGTTCAACGACAAACGTTCAAGTACGACTAGCCACTATTTTGAAAACTTTGAATTTATCGAAATAACGGTTGTAAATATCTCGCTGAAAATGTTGCTGTTGATTCATACGAGCGACGGTAATATACGAAGTAATTGGTTTAATGTTCTCGGTGTATACGTTAACTGCACACGAGACGTCAACAACTCCGCGGTACTGAATATTCCTTTTTTCGGTGCTCCCACTACTCTATTTTTACATTCGATATGTTCTACTCACCAGTCGAAACTGTCGCAGAAATTTGACAAGATTATTCACTTGTGAAACCTCCATAAAACTAGTTTTCTAACCTCACTCGCTTCGAAAAGAGCGCATCCGAAGCGGCGATACGTATTGTTGAACGAACGGGTGCGCACGGTATGCATCACAACCGTTTTCTCTCACTCCCTCTTACAAATGTCGCTGTAGTACGCATACTCAGACGCGCGCGCATGCGCAGAACACTCCGAATCGCGCAAATACGAAAACGTTTTCGTGTAACGTCGCGGATCGTCACACGGCACGCGTTTTCCCCTCACAATTGTCGCAGAACGCGTTTAGGATTAAAAGATATTCGGTGAATAAAAACACGCGACGCGATCGAGACCGAGTTCGGAGCGAGTCTCGATAATAACTCCGCGACGCTCTCTTCCCTTTTTCTCCCACTACTTCTTCGGCTCTCGGTATGTTCCCGTCCTTGTCGGGCTCACGCTCGCTCACTCTCGCCGACTAGCGGCGCGTTAGACGCGCGAGAAAACTCGTGGAGTAGGGATGCGTGCGGCATACAAGCCTTTCGCGACTCGACAATGTGAATATACCCACACATATCGAACTATTTATGTATATTTTTTTTTTATATCTGTATTGGTATCGACACACGCCTGGTCGTGGAAAAACTTTCTTGCGTTACGGCGTGTCGTGTCACTTCGCGTGTAATAGAACGAGAAGCGCGAACCGACGTGCAACGATACGTCCGGCCAATCCGTTAGAGGGAGACACCGGATATACAAACGAATATGTTATAATAATGCACGCAGATGCCCTATCGCTCGCACTGCGTCTCGTATTTCGTTTCTTTGGTAAATTTTGCTGTTGCGATCCCCAAGAAGTTCTCTATCGAATGAGAACAGATGAATATGCACTATCACAAAACTTATTTCAGTTGTTAATCGTGAGAAATTTATTCTCGCTTTGTTAATTAAATTTTTAACAAACTCGAACGTTTTTTTCTCTCATTCAGTTTTTAAATCGCAAATAATTAAAAATTTCATCTATGAGACTGATCGCTCGAAACGCATCGTGTGCGCTGAACGTCACAACAGGTAGTTGAGCGCGAGAGTCTACGTGCCATCGGTTAGTTGGAGAAAGAGGAGAGAGGTCGAGAAACGGCATCGGTACGCTTGTAAGCTGAAAAGAGAAAAACCAAGCAAGAACAAGCGAGACAAAGAGAGCGTATAAAAGGCGTTATGGTGGGGGTGGAACAGTAAAGGAAGAGTGTAGTCAAGCAAGTGCGAGGGGAGATATTAAAGGGAGACAGCGATAAGCGAAACCGGAGGGGGGAAAAACAGTTTCGGCGTTCGGTTGAGTTCTTCATCGGTAGAAGTATGACTAATCTGCAGTTTAGATTGAATTAATGTATTATAGAAAACTAAAGTAATTAACATCTTTCTTATACATATTTAATTTGTTTAAACTACCTGCTCTGTGAGTTCACGGTAGTGATATAATTTCTATTCAACTCTCATTATATGTATAAAATATTTTATATACCATTGTATGAAATTATACTTCACTCTATATTCAGTTATTTATTCAATTATCTGCAGGATTTCAATATGTCCGATAGCTTATATTGCTTATTTGATTTCGTTTTAATAGTCGACGATTGACAAGTACTTGGCATTAAATATGTATTGAACTAGATAATATCAAACTTGTTGCTCTAATAAAAACCGCCCTCTATCGGAAATTCCATGAATTTTTTTATGGATGATTATAACCTACGTAATTTCTGTAAATAACAGTCTATAGCAGAAGTAATGAAAAATGCGAAGTTACAGTGTTGTTACTTGACAATTGAAGAAATGAAAATATTTCGTTGTTAAACAGATCACTCCGAAGTGTACTGTATATAATTATTGTTATTATATTTGAAATAAACAATAAGTTAACCTGTTTTCGAACACGTTTTTGCATTTAATTTTCAAACTGAATTAAAATGTCATCCAATACTTTAAAAGCACGGTTCCGGATGCCAGTTATTCCTGGCACTAAACCATCTATCAAAAATGCTCAATTACTTATGTCAACTGGTATTCCAGCTTTAGATATTATAATAGGTATTTGTAAAATAAATAATTAAAAGTCAATATTTGCATATCAGCAGATGTAAACAATTATTTTTTGTAGGAGGAGGTTTACCGATTGGTTCTATTTTACTTGTTGGTAGGTTGCTAATAAACTTTTAATTACCTGTCGACAAATTATATCAAATATTATTTCAGAGGAGGATACTTATGGAATATACTCAAAAGTTATTCAGAAATATTTTGTAGCAGAGAGCATTGTAATTGACCATCCGCTATTAATAGCATCTCAAGACAATGATTTATCTCAAATTTTATCGACTATTCCAACTGTTGCGATAGAATCTGAACCAGATAATGATACTAAAAATGAAAAAGATCAGATGAAAATTGCTTGGCGATATAATAATTTAAGGGTTGTCGATAATTCGCTTTCTAATAGTAGAGTTTTCGGTCATTATTATGATTTAACAAAATCAATGGCAGAGGATGAAGTTCGTAAAGCTGATATAACTCAGTGGTCGAATAGCGATACCTTGGAAGAAGCTGGAATATTTGAAAATTCAGCCTATACGAGTTTGTTAAATACCATCTATAAGACAATAAAAGATAAAAATTTAATTATTGGAAAGTCACAAGACGCCAAAAAGGTTTTAAGAGTTTCTATACAGTCATTAGGATCTAGGCTTTGGTTTTCAGATGATGAATGTCATACACACAATGACTTGGTAAAGTTTCTTTCTTCTTTAAAGGCAATATTGAGAAATTCTTATGCTGTTGCGGTAATTACAGTACCTACAAATATTTTTAATAACTCGGTAAGTCTAATACTCTAGGCTGTTATCATGAATATGATATGTAACCATGTTATAATGAAGATATATCTACTGATTCTTGTATTTGTAGGATAATATTGTCGAACGTATGGAACATTTATCTGATATTGCAATTCATTTAGAATCATTTGCTGATTCTCCAAAGAAAGCTAATCCTCTGTTCGAGGATTACCATGGTTTACTAAATATAAAAAAATTGCCAGCCATAAATATAATAGCTTCACACTGCCCAGAATTTCAAGATTGGGCATTTAAATTAAGAAGGAAAAAATTCTTGATAGAAGTAAGTTTCCAATGATAATTATAGCATAATGATTATTTACTAAAAATATTTCTTTATTGTTTTCAAGGTTCTACATTTACCACCAGAATTTGGAGATACTGATCAGAGAGAACAAGATGAAACACCAAATTTCGGTTGTTCTAGTAGTAAAGGAATAAATAAACTAGATTTTTAACATGTTCATTTTATATTAAAGAAAATAGCGAGTGTAAGATATAATAAAAAACTGATGAAAACATTGTCAATACTTATTGAATAAATAAATTTTTCTTAACTAAATGAGATGTAAGTACATGATTTGGTGGTAGTATGGAGAATGATAGTACCTATATGTTTACAGACTAATCAGTAGAATGTTGCTTAATATGTAAATTTAAGTCACACAAAAATAAGTGAACGTAAAACTGATATTTAAAGAACACATTTTGAAAATAATAATACATATTTAGATATAAAATTAAATAAAAAAGATGAATAGATAACTTATGCATCTCTTATTTCTCATAACCTCTTTCGCTTTTCTATCTCGTCAAACAGCATGTACCCTCTCGTGTTAATCAGTGTTTTATTAATTTTATGAATTATCGCAACTGATATATTTTAGGTAATGAAAAATGAATGTACAATTATTTATTCTTCGTACATGTCGTGGGCATGACGTATGCCGGTTATTTCACAAAATAAAATTTTCAACCAAAGCAGAACATTCTTCAGAGTAAGATTATAATTATATTAATGTACCTATTTATGTAAATAACAAAAATTTTGGAATATTTCTTGGCATGTGAATTTTACTTCATTACCTCGTAATATTTACTATATCTGTAATATCGTATTTTAAGGAGAGAATGGAAAGCTACTATTGGGTTAGAAATTCATGCTCAGATCTCTACCAATTCAAAGTTATTTTCTTCATCATCTACTGATTTTGCAAAACCAGTTAATTGTAATGTATCATTATTTGATTGTGCAATCCCAGGAACTTTACCAGTATGTGAATTGTAAGTAAATGATAGCAATACCATAAATTAATTATTTCTAAATTTATTATTGTAGGTTTTAAATAAGAAATGCGTTGAAGCTGGAATTCTTACAGCATTAGCATTATCGTGTGACATTAATCATGTTTCAATGTTTGAAAGGAAGCACTATTTTTATTCTGATTTACCGGTTGGTATGAATTTATAGTCATCAATTTTGGATTCAAAGCATAACTTTTAACATCTATTTATGAAAGTAGGCAGGGTATCAAATAACACAGCATAAGTATCCATTTGCTTCTAATGGAGAAATTGAATTTCCAGTATTCAAACCAGGAACGAACAAACAAGCTTATGTTAAGAAATCTAAACTTAAACAAATACAGTTAGAACAGGATAGTGGTAGCAGCTTGAACGATGATTTGAATGGCAGGTGAAACTGAGAAATGTGGCAGTATATTTCAATGTAATTTAATTACATATAAAAGAATTTATTTTTTTTGTAGAAACTTAATCAATCTGAATCGTGCCGGTATACCATTGATGGAATTTGTGTTTGAACCTGACTTATGTGATGGAGAAGAAGCAGCTGCCTTAGTTAAGGAATTAATACTTATTTTGAGGCTCCTAAAAACTTGCTCATGCAAAATGGAAGGTGTGTTTCATCTCAACATGTTTAGATTTATTTTAATAATTTATATTCCATACTCATTAAAATCAATAATATTTTTATAACAGAAGGGGCATTAAGAGTTGATGCTAACGTTTCTATTAATAAAGAAAATGGTGATTTGGGTGTACGAACAGAGTTGAAAAATATTTCAAGTACACGTAATGTAGCTTCTGCAATAAAGTATGAAATTAATCGCCAAATAGAGATTCTCCAAAGTGGAGGTAAAGTTGTGAATGAAACAAGAAATTGGGATGCACAAGCAAAGAAAACAATTCTTTTGCGAGAAAAAGAAGATCATATGGTAAACTTTTATAAGTTTCTGAACCATTTTATATAACAATTTTTCAAAGCTTCAATTCATAGGACTACCGATTTATGGCTGAAACTAATTTACCCTTCTTGAAGATTCACGTCGATCGTTCTAAAAATAATGTTGATAATTTAGTTGATGCTACAGTTATAGGTGATAAGATTCCTGTCTTACCAAAAGAAATTCGTCACCAACTGTTAAACACTTATTTGTTGAATTTTCATCATGTTGAAGCTCTTATGGTTTGTGATAATTTTTTAACATTCATAATTAATTTATTCTAATGTTACTATAAATATGTTTTCAGAATAATGAAAGTTTGCTGAAATTATTTTTAAAAGCAATTGATAGAAGTAAAGAAATGGAGCATCAAAGCACAAAAATGGTTGCTCATTTTCTAATAACTAATATTCTAACATTTATATACGAAAAAAAACTTGAAAATACATTTTGGTAAGAAAATAATTTAGTTTTATTGCCTGCATTGATTAATGATTATTTTCTTAATTTTCAGTGAAGAATATTCCGATCAAATTATCGAGATAATTAAACTTCTCCAATGTGGTCAAATAAATTTTTTTATATCAGATAAAATATTAGAAAAATTGATTATAGAACAATGTAAATCTCCTCAACAGGTGAAAACTAATACTTTGTTATGTATACACAACTCATACTGAACAGTTTATTTAAAAAATCAAATTTCAGATTATTGAAGAGAATGATTGGACATTAATAAATGACGAAGAAAAATTAAAAGCAGCATGTATCACTGTTATTGATAAATATTCAAAAGTAGTTAAGAATTATAAAAAAGGCAAACCAAGAGCATTTCAAACTTTGATATATGAAGTCATGAAAATCACTGATTATCGGGCTAATACTAACATTGTTTTAAAAATTTTGCGAGAATTGTTGAAATAGCAGAAATTATATTCAGTTAGCAAATTGACATAGAACCATAGTTTTAACTAAACCATGTAATTTAATTTGTTATACTTGGGTTGTATATATGATAATAAAATAATTTACTTTATAAAACCTTTTTTTTTTCTTTTCGGTGTCTCATAACACATGAAAACATATTGAAGGTATAAAACATGCATTCAAAATTTTTCCAATTTCGTTTTTTCTTTGTAGATTAATTGTCACAAGTACAAAAGTAAGTAGGAAATAAATATTTCGTAATATAATGTTTCTGGGAGACTAGAGTCCTCAGTCCCCTTTGCACAATTGCAACATTAACTTGCTGAATTCAAATATTTTTTTATTCTTAATGACTCTAATTGTAAAGTAGAAGGTATAGAATTATTCTATGACTGTGTTCGATTTGTTATGCCTGAGGATTTAACAAGTGAACTAACGTATTACAAAAGGTGAAAAACAGATATCAATCTTTATCAAATTCTTTCATCTGTTTTTGCCACATTGGTATAAATTTTTAATTATAAAATATACATAGTTCTTCCTATATTGAAAATAAATATAAAAAAATTTTAAACATAAAAGTTGTTAACATGATTTGGTACACAAAATATCTATAATTCATTTAAAAACCATAAAACTGGTATTTATATTCAATTATTGAAATGATCAAGTAATATTTGATAAAGACCGGTGTCTGCACCTCTCACGAAATATCAGTAAATTTTTTCAATAACAGCTATACAATAACAGATGTTTTTATGCGACATATTACCCTCGCGTGAACACTTTTTCAACTATATAATACAATAAGCACATAGATAATAACTTTTTTACAATACGAACAAAAATATATCTACATTCTAAACACTTACACAAGACCAGATTACAATAATAAACGTCGTTTATGAAATGTGTCGATTCACCTTTTGTACAATATTCGTCAGCGACTCTTCAAAACAATAATCGTATTACTTATTTTGTCGTGTCTAAGTTTATTTTTGCCAGTGACATAAAAATCTAGGCCTTGTATCAATTATTTTAGATTTACATGATAAATGCAAAAGATACAAAAATTGTTCTTCAGGCCATATTTTCATTATTATTTATCGAAAGAATAAGTTTTTATTACGCATGGTAAGAAAACATCTAAATGTAAATTTTAAAATTGATTGATAATGAAGTATTTAAGAATATAAAAGTACATATCGAAGTAAAGCATCCTATTTTGCTTTATGAAGCACAAGGAAACATATAAAACAGGCACTCTTGCCCGAGTATGTAAATTTTTCATTTAGTTGCAAAATTGGCAAAATGGAAGGACTATAAATCGCAGTCTTTAGAGAAAAGGCCACTTTGAATAATATGAATCAATTTGTAGATGATTGATGTTTTTTCTTTTAAATTTTTGTACAAGTTATTTTTTTACGAATTGTCATAATGATTTTAAATAAGATCGTTTAAAAATTGTGAAACGAAAAAATAAACTTGTGATGATTGAAGTGTATATACACATTACGTAAAAATTACGTTTGAATCTTTTGCACATCGTTTTACAGATTTCACTTTTTCTATATAATTCACTAAAATTCCCGCAAACAATATTGCAGATCCATATAGAAATATTTACACTAAGTTTCTTACAAAAAAGTCAACATTGATAACCTGATTCTCTTTTTAACGCATGGTCTTCAAAACAGCGCTGTCTTTGTTTTACCTACTAAAAAAAGTACAGTGCAGTAATTTTTCCTCGATTAATGCATTGATTCAACAATGACCCTACTTATTTATCTTCAATATCGAAGTATAAATCTGAACGAATAAAATTCTAATGCCTTTACAAGTGTATGCATTTACAGATGTAAAAATCGGGGGATTATCATCGCATTTGGCACAGCCGTGCGAGATAATAATTTTTTTTATTATAATAAATTAAGTTTCTCGATTTGAAAACATTCGCGATATGATGCAATCATTGTCAGAGTTGCAAACGATATTTTCTTTTTCAGTTATCTTAAATAATATTCACTCAACGTAGTGATGATAAACTAAAGATTTTTCAATAACCGCCTTTTCACCGAGTCCAGTTGAATTATTTGGATAACTTGCTGATAACTCTGATCAAGGCACCATTTTCGTCTTTTAGCCTCTGATTTTCGCACTTCAATTGTTCCATCACCTAGAAAAAATGTTTACATCGTTTGTTAATACTTGCTCGGATATTTTTTTTCACCAACCAAAAGAACACATTTTTGTGACTGTGTTTTATGCAAGATCATAGTGTGCGGTAAATTGTCGATGAATATCACGACCCTTGCATTATAAATATTTGTAGCATAGTAAAATCACAAATATACATTTTATACATAGGTATTTAACATGAAATAATATCTAAAACCCTATTATTCTTTTTCGAAAAATGTTTCTCAATTATTACACTTTTATAAAATAAATACATACGATTTTGAGCGTTCTTTTTATCCTTATTGTAAAATTTCATTCTCATGTGATATTCTACAGGATGTAGATGAATTATATCCTACATGCATATAAGTTGCTGCAATAAGTAAAAATATTTGAAAAAATAAAAAAATATTTGTTGCAAGAATTACCATTCAACTGATTAACGAATAATAAAGAAGTTCAAACACTACTGGAATTCTTCTTATTGAAGCTGAACCCTTAATTGTACGAGATTTAGCATTTAGAACAATGATAAACATAATTGTCGTTTAAATTTCTCAATTGCGATATAAAATAATTTTTCACTGAAAATGACATGCTACTTTATTATATGAAATTAATAAAACTGATCATTCCGTTCCTCATCATGCAGTTAATAAGCCGGCAATCGCATTATACATGTCCGCATGTGCTTTTTAAAAAAATAAATAAAATAGTATTAGATACTATTCAATTCTGCAATAAGCTTCTTCACAAACATGCTGAGAGAAATTGTATTTAAACCCCGCTTCACACCAATATGATTATTTTTCTAGATCATGAATATAACTAATGACAATTTGTTTTGTAAGTTTAAAATGTAAGGAATTGTAAGTTTCGTAGTTTTAATTGCAATTAAGTAAAACATAAAATCCGTAATTAATATAATTAATATTTGTACGGTGAAATAACGATGTATAAAATTGTTAAACGCAAATGCTGTTCATTGTTTTAACCTTTACCTATTTAGTAGTATTGGTGAGTTTGGATACGACGCGGGTAAGTGCCCGATTTTCGGCTTTCAATCTCTCATTTTCAGCTTTGAGCTTTTGCAATTGCTGTAAACAGTGAAACGATTAGCCCCGAGTACCGTTGTTTTTATTTTTTCGTAGAAGCCCCAATTAACCAAAAACATTCAATCCATTTGACTTGAATCGCTAATCCAAAGCGATCGTTCATTAGACATCTTATATAAAAAGGATATGAACCTAAATATACAGATGTCGCTAAATCAACTGAATAGAAGACAACGTGCTAGTGAAACTTCATCTTTGTCAACAAAAAATTATAAATCAAGCATGAATCATAATAATTGCCACAAAAGCATTGAAAATTAAAAAAAAATTAAAAACAAAAGCAATGCATGAAAGCTTCTCTCAAATTCTAAAATAAAATCCAGTTTTCCAAGTTCCGGCACCTTGTTGCACTCATCCGTGATCATAAGACGAACGAGAAGAAAAAAACAAAATTCAAAAAACATTTTCGTGCACTTTGACTATAAATCAAATAACAAGAAAGACATAAACATATGATTATAAAACATTTCTAAACGGAATTTCCACATCGTATAATTTTCTGTTCTCTTAAAATTATGTATTTGATCAAGCTCACCTTTAATTCTTCCTCCATTTCAGATAATTTTCTCTCCATTGCTCTTCGTTCTCTTTTCTCAGCTTCCGATAAAACTGATTTATTTTGAATGCTTTGAGCCTTCTCCAATAAACTTTTGGTTTCCTTCAGTTGTTCATCCGATCGTCGAAGTTTCTCCTTCAGCCTCTCATTTTCGGCTTGAGATTCTTCGTATAATTTTTTATAATCTAATTCGCCATTTTCTGAGGTTGTAGATTTTGTCCTAACGGGAGTCGTATGAGTTTCAGATGATATCGAGGATACAGAACCTAATCGACTCGATCTTCCGGATCTTTCATTACCACTCTGAAAATAAAAACGCTCGTTAATTTCTATAAGAAAGAAAATTTGTGTCACTGAAATTTGTAAAATTCCTGTTATTATTCAATCAATATTTTTCTGACATCTTTCAACAATATTTTAAAATACTTTTTCTTACTATATATCCTTCGGAATTATTCAAACTCTGAAGGCTGGAACTTCTGGATGCAATATCCACTTTTGATTTTATATTTGGTTTGTTAAAACTTTCAGCTCTTTGTGTAGGCAAACGATTCTTCGATTTATAATTTAAATAATTGTAACTTGTTGAGGGTACTGAAAAGTTTAACATTGTACTAGAAGCCGTAGTAGTAGGGGTGTGAGACGATGGTAATGTTAAACCACCGTAACCAGAAGTGGTTCCGCCGTAAGTAGAATACGGATATTGGTAATTCAAATTGTTTGTAGAATTAGGAAACGAATTTTTTCGATACGGACTAGTACTTTTATTGTTTTTGTGTAGAAGGTTAGTTGTAGCATAAGAATTGGGATTGTTCATGCCGAGCAAAGTCGAGTAACTGTTTTGGTTGAATGAAAATAATCCGGCGATACTTCGTGGCCGATTTCCAAAAATTGAACTTCCATTAGCAGATGCTTGAGCACGTAAACCAGCTGCAGTTGTTGGTTTCTGTTGAGTTCTCCTTCGATAAGAAGACATTTTGCAATTTGGTTTCTTACAAAAACTATCTTTTAAAGTTATATAAAATCTAATTGAAATCCAACACAATTAACATCGCATTTAATAATTGCGCAATAATTTATATATTTATATATATCTAATACGTAAGAATAGATAAATATTACACTTCTAAAATAACAGTGAATTCGCGAATACGAATACGCTACTACTGACAGCAAATGTTTGACTGACGGGGTTTGGCTAGTAGACCTCAAGTCATCAGCCAGTTTGCTTCTTCGTATTGCTTCTGGGCGCTATTTATGGAACACACGCAGAAACTAACACTGATATCAAGGTTGCATGTTTTCGAATCGGTTATTTTATTATAAGACTTGAAAAATTTTTTATATTGTAAGGTGAGTTATGAAATATTAAATATTGCCAAGGGAAGGATTTTTGTTAACCATGTGAATAAAAACTATTTCGCTGAACATTTTTTTTTTTGCAAAAATAATAAACATATACCACGATAAATTTTTTTAGTGAATGCAGTAGTAAAATTCGTTTTTGGAATAAACGCGTTTTGTTGTTAGATATTCAATCTATAAGTATTGGATATATACACTTTCAATAATAATATTCAAGCTAAAATTTTTGTACTAACAAATCGGTTTCGAATCAATAGTTTACAAATAAAGAGCCTCTAATACTATTTGAAATGTCAAAGTAGCACGTTGTTGTAAATGTCGAATGTAATATTTTTAGACGCAGCCAGGCCACGTTCATGATCATTTCTTTTTTGTCTGTTTCTTAAACAGATAAAGTCACGGAAGATTTTAGATTCGTATCTAAAACTAATATTTTTCTAAATTCGAACATCGAATTTTGATATATGAATATGCAGAACATCAATTGAATATTTTGTTATATATAGACTCAATTCGTTGTTCTACATTTTACGTGAAAACGAGACAAGAGAGAGAGATTAAGAAATCTCTATACTATTTTTATCGAAGTATGCACGAAATAGAGGTTAATCTTCTCAGAAGTATACCTAAAAATAACACAAAGCCTGTGGTCCATAAAATCGTTCTTAAAATGTAAATTTTATCCCAAACATTGGACTGGTATATGGTATAGCAATTCAAACGATAAAATCAGCATAACGCGGATTGGATTCACAATTTAAATAATAGTATTGATTAAAAAAATATTTAATGAAATTTTATGCGGAATACTTGCCTCGCTATGATTAATTTTTGACTCATCACAATCGCCTCCGGCAGACACATCCTGTTTATCTGGATCAATTTCCTGTTGGAATTCGTAGAAATTCAATATTTTCTCATATTTAAAAAGATTTACTAACTTACATCCATATCCACATGTACAACTCCTGTAGATCTTCTCTTAGGTCGCCGTCTCCTCTGAATGACGGCTTGAGTAGCTTGAGCATTTCTACTATCATTTTCTTTATCTTGTTCTGTAATTCAAATTATTATCATTCAATCGTTTTTCTTTTCCTCTAATTGTTAAAAAATAATTGTAAAAATAACTGTAAATAATGAACCTGAAATACCTTTATCCTCCGATGGTTTCTGAGACCTCCTAAGAGGCAAAGTGACGGTTGTTTCTGTCGCACCGGCAGCAACTATATCTACTGGAGCTGAACTTGGTCTTGTAATTCCAGTTCCACTGGAGGGTCTCCTCATATATGTTGAAGAATCTACAGATCTGTTGTTAGCGTCTTCCAACTGAAACTGTAAAATTAAATTAAATTTTTCACGCCAAATTATTCATTTTTTTTAAAAAGCAAGGAATTAAATAAAATAAAACAGTCACAAATAAATATTTTTTAATAAATATCTTAATACATGCAATTGAAAGTTGAAATGTTATTAAAATATATTAAAGTACTACAGTAATGAAAGAAAATCAGTAAGTTAGTCATGTCTATTCTATAAATTTAACATGCAGTATTAAATTTTTAATTAATTCATCTGATTATGAGCAAATGTGAAATATTTTTGATAAATGGGAATACTTTAATGTACAAAACAATAAATATTATGAACTATATAATTATATTTTTTTGTGTTATTCAAGTTAGTTGCACATAAACCTTTATACTTGTCTATACATGCAGAAACTCATTATCATATACCATCTATAATGTATAATGAAAATTGTGAATATCGAGCAATTTACAATAATTTAGTCGTTTTAAATAATCTAACATGCGGTCACACATTATGATTCTACGCAAATTTGAACAAATTTAAAATGGTTAATTATAATCCCATCCAATCATATTGAATATCCAAGAGCACATACTGGTGCACTGATGACTTTTAATTGTGTCTACTTGAAGATTATATGAGTGACAGACCTTATTCCCGTTATCTACGCGTAGCCTCCAAGATGGCCGTCTCTCAGGCAAATTAGGTTCTTCGGAGGGTTTATTTGCTGTCACTGTGGTGGGGGTTGCTGTTGTTATTGTAGCCGTGATTGCGGCTGTATTGCCGATGGAAGCTGTAGGCTGGGGTATTTAAATTTTCATCAGTAATATGAGCTATAGCGTTTATTGGCCAAAAATTCCTGATTCTTGTAAGTTTTATTTTTAGTATTTCATTAGTAATAAAACAAATTATTCGAAATTGAACGTTTCAATTAAATTAAATTCAAAATTTTTCTGAATTCTGTGAGTGTTTGTTTAATTGAATGAAATCGTGTGATATTAGCATATTGATAACGTATACCTGTACAGGATTGACAGTAGAAGTGGAAGTAGTAGTTTCACTGTTCTGTTGCTTCTTTTTCACTAATTGTTCTGCGCTTTTTATTTCATCCAATGTAACACCCTGAGTGGACCTTCGAGTTTCTCTCACTCTTTTAGCATGCGCCTTCCTCTGAGTTTCACTCTCCTCATCACGAACCGGTGGGACGAATGATCTAAAGCAAAAATAATAACGAATTTATATTCTCTCTTTTGATCTACAACTGTATAATTATAATGAATATCGTCACAAAATTTATACAAGCATCGTCTTAATATTTAATTATAGAAAACAGTCCAGTTAAATTTATCATCAATCGCCGAATTACACGATTTTCCAGAACTTAATTAAATTATAGAAAAGTAAAGCTTAAAATTAAAATTAGCATTGTATGTGAGCTGTTGTATTGAATAGATTTACATCCTTTGTTGATCCTAAACTTGACTTGAAAAGTAGTACTTATGCGATTAATGAATGATCTCGACAACCGAGTATAAAATTAAACGGCACTGCAAACTAAACGATCATGCTGTGGCGAATAACTCATGTTTGTAAGTGATATCACTGAATATACGCTGAAACTGCACACTTGGAGAATATTCTTCCCACGACAAGCTCTAAGTACCCACTTGAAGAAAT
Source organism: Goniozus legneri (assembly GCA_003055095.1). Classification (NCBI taxonomy): domain Eukaryota; kingdom Metazoa; phylum Arthropoda; class Insecta; order Hymenoptera; family Bethylidae; genus Goniozus; species Goniozus legneri. The sequence continues at coordinate 88,469 of NCVS01000317.1, forward strand.
TTTTGAAGATATTTCCCGGACTTAATTTGCTTCCTCCCGGGGTGGTTGGAGTTCCGCATACAGCTACCGAATTGTTCGAAGGTGATAGATTGGTAGATGTAGCATCCACTGGCTGAGCACTACCCATTTACAATTAATAACGATTACACTTGATAAATTTTCTATTTACCGCACTTTTCTTGTTAAATTATTTTCTGAACGAATTTTATCGTCGATTTCGAAGAATGATTTACTTATGATTTGATGAATTTTCAAAAACTCATATTTTGTCAGAATTTACCTTCGAATTTGATTAACTGGTACTGGACTGGTTGTAGTTGTTGAAGTTGTAACAGTAGATGTTGTACTTGGCAGTGTATTATTGGATGGAACAACTTTAGAAGGTGATGTTGGAGAAGCCGTATTAGTTCCTTGTGGAACTTTTGATAATTCCAGATTCAACTTCACATCTTTTTTCCTGAGAAGAAAAAATGCATTTAATAATTGCATTATCAAATAGTTTCATATTGGAAATTACCACATATGTTCATCACTTGAATATATATATAATAAAAGATAATATTATTAACACAAAATACAAACAATATTTTCACAAAATACACACAAATTGTATATAACTTGTTAAATTGAAAATACATGCAAAACGTGAATCATGAAAATTCGCCAATTTTCTTTGCTGCAGTCATCGGATAATGTATCCGAACATTTTTAATGAAAACAGATATCTTTTCGATAATGAAGCATGAATGCGAAATATTATGCAAATAGCGCATATACCTGTGTGTATCGCGCAGAGATGAAGAGCGGGTAGTTGTATTGGCATGAGTAGGAGTTGTTGCATTACAGCGATGGAGTGTAGGACAGGAATTTGCCTTGATGCGAGCTCGCAATGCCATGTACTGCTGATAGAACCTGCATAACATGCACCGCGCCATGCATACTACACTAATTATACGTTTACGATTACGTTTTATACAAAATTAGAATTTTAGCTTATCGAGTAGCGTAGTCGAAGCTAACTGCAAGATAATGTACTTCTAACTAAATAATTATATTATACTCAAATGAAACGAACACATGTGATGAAAGTTATAGCATTATGCGATTATTGAATAAAATCGCATAATGAAATTAATGAAAATAAAATTAACCTTTCATTTTCTAAATAATTATTTTCTCAAATTAGTAAATGTTATTTTGATATATAATGTTGAATTAATTTCACAGACACTCATGATTGACGAAGCTTGAAAATGGAACTGCTAATACAATGTTATTACGAAAAAAAAACTCACTTTTCATCTGTTTCGAAACTATGTGTTCTTCTTAATACTACTTCTGGTTCTTCAGCCTTATTTATTATAGCCGATGACTTGTTATTTTTATTATCTTTATCTTCAAGTTCTGAAAATTTATAAAATATTTGATACAAATAGAAACTGACATTTTTTCTATAGGTATTGTTTGTAAAACTATACTAACTTGTCGATACAGAATTAGCAGTTTCTGCACTTTGAATTCTACTTCTAAATGACCCAGAACGTCTCCACGATGGAATCACACCTTCATCATTTTCAGTCGGCTGTTTTGGCGGAGATGTTGGCGCCTAAGCAGAACATAAATTTATTAAAAAGGAAAATAATTAGCTTTTCTAGAAACTTACTTGATTAGGAACTTTATTAACATCAACCGGTGATGTTGGAGGAGTATGTAAAGCCGTTTCTTCTCTATTCACCCTATTTTTCTTTTCTGCAATTACATAAAAGAACATATCAAGTTTTTCCCTCAAAGTCACGATTATTTGATCATGGAAAATGCTACATAATATGGTACATAATGAAAAACTCAAACTTTCAATGAAATATCGTCTTACAGATCTTACTTACCATCATCTGTAAGACATTGAGAGTGATTTGACTGATTAGAATTATCAGATTCATTCGAAGAAGTAGATGAACGCGATTCTGTACTAGAGTCAGAATCACTTTCACCATCACTCTCTTCCATGTCTGTGTCATGAAGTACTTCTGTCCATGCAGCAGTAAAAATAAGTATGATAATTTATAACGATTATTGTCAATTTTCGCATTTTTTATAAGCAGCTAAATTCTGAATTCGGATGTGAGATGTATTTGAATAAATAAATGAAAATCAACTTACCAACGTCACTATTAGTACCAGTACTTGAATCATCTTTATCAGATTGAATTTCAAGTTCAACTTTTTTAACCTTATTTGGAGTTTCTTCTTCACAAGTTTCTTCGGTTGGCGATGTTATAGTGTTCTCATTGTTGGTAGAGACACTGTGAGAACAGAATAGTTATTTATATTACTTATGTTGGTCTCAATATTATATGATGAATGTCTGTACCGTTTCTTTGGTATTGACGATTTTTTATTGATAATTTGTGGATGATCTTTGATCATTTGCTGTTGTTTCACTTTCAATTCTTCTAATGCTTTCACTATATCAGTATCAGCTATGTCAAAAGCAGTTTGTCCCTGAAAATGTGTAAGAAATATGTAATCACAAAATTATTCTCCAAAGGTATAAACTCCATCTAACTCACAGCATAGTTTTTAATGTCCATATCGCAAAAGTTCTCTACAAGTAATTTACATGCTTCTAATTGACCCCAGTGAGCAGCGCCATGAAGAGGTGTCCAGCCATCAAAATCTTGTACATTTACATCACAGCGAGCTTGTAACAATATACTATCAAAGAAATAAACAAATGAATTATGAGTTTCCAATTATAATATCAACCAGCACTGTACAATCAAAATATAAAAATCTTACTTCATAACTTTAACATATCCCTTAGCTGCAGCAACATGAAGAGCTGTAGCCCCTGACCTAGGATGAATAGCATCTTTTCCAGGAGCTCCTGATCTCCACGCAGTTGCATCATTTAACATTGATCTTTCTTCTTCACTCCTAGCTTGATCACAGTCAATACCTGCATACAAGATCATAAAATTGATATATTGTCTGCAAAAAATGTATGCAATGTATACGTTCAAGTACAAACTTATATACATGTTATGTGTTTTTAGTTTTGTGTCTGTTACTTGATCAAGTGTCACGTAAAAATACATATTTAGTGTTCTTGCTTTGGTAAGTATTGTATATATACATTTAATGGTAATTGCTTTTTGTTTATATCACTTCTACAAAAAAACATAGTTTTTAATTCATTGCTACTTCACTGCATAACTCAGTATTCAAAATATTAACCAAGGAATGCCTGCTATGCACATTAATCAACAGTAAAATATATCCATATGCAATGTGTTAAAATCAGATTAATTCATCTAGAATTTTTCTTATAGAAATATTACGAACCAGCTTTATTTATATGCTGCTGTAGCATATCTTCCATTTCATCACTTTCAGCGATGTCTAGAGCTAGTTCACCATCATTATTTACAGCTGCTAAATTGCATCCTTGTTCTATCAAATATCTATAGATGAAATAAACATTAGATTTTCAATATTTTAAATTTCACTTTCAGATAAATTAGTACTAACTTGGCAATGGATATAAATCCACAAGAAGCTGTTGCATGTAGAGGAGTCCATCCTTCGTTATCTCCTCTATTAATATCAGCTCCTTGCTCCACCAAAAATTCCACCATATCCAAATCATCATCGATACATGCCTAAACATAAAATTATAAAGAATTTATTCATCAAATAATGAAATTTAATTTATCAGATCATCAATATAATTATTTATGTTGATAATTGCACAATCAATTATAAAATAATTATATTTAATAATGTATAAGAAAATTTGTTATAATTCAAATACGACAAAAAAGTGCCTACTCTAAAGTGGCATGAGATAGACAACATGAGCAGAATACAGATGCTGTAGTCTGTGATTTCTAACACAGTACTATAAATAGCATTTGATGTCTGATGTATTTCCACAATCTATTTTCGCAAACACATCAAATATCAGAATTTCCTTTTTTAAACTGATTTATCTTGATTAAAAAATTTAATCCTTTCCAATTTTAATTGTATAATATTAATACATTTTGGATTACAAATTTAAATTACCTTAAAATTTTCAATAAAATTTCAAGTTAATATTTTCTTATAACATTATTAGATTACAGGAAAAGTTATGTAACTTATTTCTAAAACCAAAGAATGCTTCTGAAGAGAATAATAATAGAAAATCTTTTTTAGAAGTTGATTATGCAATATATGTATATTTAAGCATATAATAGATTTGTATATATAAAAACCTATAATAGATTTCTGTAATTTAAAAAATCTAAATTTAGAATAAATTAATATCACTTAAAGTTAACTTTATTTTTCAATAATTGGCAAATTGTTGAAAAATTAGAAATTGATAACAATTATTTAAAAGTATTCAGATAAATGAAAATATTAGAAATAATAGTAAATGGGCAGCAAATATTGAGAAATAAATAATTTTAAATGCATATATTTACTTTGTAAGAGGCATAAATGCAATGCTATTTAAACAATTTGAATTTTCATGGGAATGAAAATACTATTTCATAAACGTTAATAATGTCCATTTTATACACGTTACGCGTTTGACACCCATGTGACATCGTTGACAGTAGACTGATGGACATCTTACTTTATCGGGGACGAAAAAATAACAACGAGTAAACATCCCTTTTATAAGTAACACGTAATGGCATTTTCGTTTTCGCAGCTGGAAATGCAGCGGCCATTTTACGATTAATATACGAAATAGACGAGGAAAAAAGGAAAGCTCAGGTGCGACGATTTCGATATTCCTCAGCAGTCGGGTGTATACAAAATTAGAATACGAGACCGCTTTGCGGGAAAAACGAACCCGCGCAAAGCGAGCTCGGTGGGCCAGATTTTTAACGAACCTGATGCAACGCCGTGAGTCCATCAACATTGCCGGTGTTGATGTCCGCCCCTTTCTGCAACAATCTCACAACTTCTTCCTTGTCGCCAGCCGCGCAGGCAGCCAGGAAGACACAATCGGCGGAAAACTTGATTTTACGTGCCACTTGACGCGGATGGGCCGGTTCCTTATTGGTCTCGGACTGTTCCCATCGCTTGAGCTGTTCGGCCCTTTTGAAGTGAGCCGAGCTCGAACGGGCCTCGATAGACATTGCCACGCAAAAAATCTCAGTATTCCAACTCGCGCTCGATCAATTAACAACCGTGTACGAATTTTATAATCACACGGAATGACCTCTTCTCTTCCTCCTCCTCTTCGCGCTTTCTCGCTCTTTTTCTCTCTCACATACGTACGTATACACGCACGGTAGCGTGTACTAACGCACGCACGCACACTAACGCGCGCATAAACGACACACACAAGCGTAATCTATGTATTTTCTATTCACTCGTCTCTTCTCGCGCGCTCTCTCTCTCTCTCTTTCTCTCTCTTCCTATCTCTTTCTCTCACTTCACTTCGCGCGATTCGACACGCTCGAAAGTACGTTTCTCGTCCACAGTCTCCATATACAAAAACGAACGCACGTATCGAGTCACGAATCGTGTGCAAAAAATGCCGATTTAACCACGGAAGAACGGACCTACTCAGGCAAATTACAAAGGGAGCGGTCCGTCACCTTACTGGCGCACACGATTATGGAACGGCTAGATTCGCGTGCTCTTTGCTATTCTTGGGTTGCTCGCGCGCACACCATCGAACAGCCTAAACCTTCGCTAAAAAGACTCGAGGGAGGACATTAATGTTGGCTACGCGTATAGTTATCTGCAGGAAGAGGGGGATGGGAGAGAGGGACGAAATACCCTAGGAACTAGAACTGCTGTAAGCCGTAAGGCTCGATTCACTGGCTTCACTTAACACTGAACATTATGTTGCATTTTTTACGGTATTTGAATTAGATATTTAAATCATTTCAATTTAGTTTAATAAATTACTTTAACGAGTAAACGTTGATAATAATTATTCTTTTCTCCTAAATTATTTGAATTTGATATCAGATGTTGATGAACAGTGCATAAACACATAATTATAGTGAAACAAATTATTATCATTTTATTCAATTAATTATTAATTATAAAAATCATTTTACTTCAAAATTTTTTAATATGATAATTAGGAAAAAATTAATATTTCTGAAATTAAAATTTTTGCATTTAACTTGAGCAAGTTACGGATAAATGTAGTGGTTGCTTTTTTTACGAATCATATGAAATCTCCAACAGAAGAAGCCAATCACAACCGTTGTACCTCATTAGCAAGTTCACAGTCATAAAACTCGTTTTGGTGGCTATAGTGCTGGTACCACATACAAGTAACGTCATTTTCGCCTATTTGATTTTCATCAAAGTCATTGCTATAAGGTTAAATTAATTAATTACAATAATTTTATTGTAATTATTACGGGAAGTGACTCAAAGTGAAAATGGATATCGACGATGATGCCAAAATTGGCATCAATTATTATCTAAGATTAATTGTTTTGGCCGTGACAGACGAAGAGCTCAAAGAAGGTTGGCTAATGTTGAAAAAGCTCGAAGAACAAAATCGAGAAGTGTTCCATAACTGTCATGAAAACCTTCGATATATATTAAATATAAATGACCCTGCATTAAATAATACACAAATTCCCTTAATACTCGATTTTATGGCTACCTACATAACTGCAGCTGATTCAGAGTTGAATCCCATTTCTAATGACATTGCAAAGTATATAACGACGTCTGTGAAAAATATATCCATCCTGACAGCAGTGCTTAATGTTCTGTTGAAACATAATGTATATACACCTAATAATATTTCTCATCCGAAATTATGTGAAAGTATAATTTCAAAGTTGGCTTTGGTCAATCCATCGCAGCAACCACAAGAAATAAGTATTTTACGGAAACACGTCAAAGAAGTGCAAAGTTTTCTAGAAATGATGTGTGAAATAGATCCGAATGGGGAGAAAGAAAATTTGGTTGCTTGTTTGCAAACATTATATAAAATTATTTCCACACCATATAAATCACATTGTCCTGGACCTTGTTTGAGTATAGTGCTACAAATAGTAGACCCATTGTTAGTACCCAAAGTTGTGAGTCCCATATTTTCAAGAGCACAGTCTGATAAAGAATTAGCGCAAGTTCTGAGAGTTCTTTGCGCGTGGTTACCAAAATGGTCGGCGAATCAACTTGGAAAATGGATAATGGAATTTGTTTATGGTTTAGAACAAGAACAAAAATATTCTGTTCTCTTAAGTGTCACTTTGGATGCTATAGATGATCTATTTCTAGCTTTGAAGCTACCAATGTCACGTTTGTATTCTTGTGATGTTGTGTGTTATATTCTAAAGAAATATAAAGAATTAAATAAATCAACAGAACAACTTGTTCCTATTATTATTGGGATACAAAAAACTATAACATATTTGCAAAATGAGAATTCAGAATCTAGTAAACGATGTATACAAAGTTTACATGAAGTAATGAGACAGAAAAGTCAACATGAAAATAATGACGACGGTGTAATAGCAGCAGCTGGAACACTTGTGGGAAATCCATTCATAAAACCATCCGATATACAACGATGGTCTAGTAATAACCGAGAATTTGAATCTGCTTTAGATGTTCCTCGATCGATCGGAAAAGTTGGATTGTCAAATTTAGGCAACACTTGTTATATGAACAGTGTACTTCAAGCATTAGCAATGACTAGACAGTTTTGTAATGGAGTTTTGCAATGCAGGTTGTCGAATGAGAGCAATCAAATTGTATTACAAAAACTACAAAATTTGTTTGCGTTATTAACATACTCCAAAAGAAATTCTCTGTCTCCTAAAGAAATTCTATTAGCATCGCGTCCTTCATATTTTTTACCTGGTCAGCAGCAAGATAGTTCAGAATTTTTATGGTAATATTTTTGTACGGTTTTCTTTATAGGTAGGTTTTATGATGAATTGTTATAATGTTATGAATTTATGTTTGTAGTCATCTTCTTGATGTGCTACACGAACAAGAAAAGTCTACCATGGCAAGTTCTGTTAACAGCGATATAGCGGGTAATTTTCATTCAAAACATGAAGAAGATATCACTGAAACCAATTTACCAAATGAAAATTTAGCAGGATGTATAAAACGATGGACAACAGAAGAAGATTTAACAGGAACAGTTATGCTTAACAGAAAAACTCAGTCGCTTGCTGATTTTTCACAAGGTATTTATATTTTACATTTACTCTAATTGATATCTCATGAAATTTGTTATTATATATTACTTTCGTGGACATCTAGGGGATGATTGTACTCAAGAACAAAAACTCAGTGATTCTCATTCAGATTCTACCGATAGTGGAATTCAATCTGTGGGAGGCGAGGACACTAATTTACACATGTCGCTTGTTCATAGAGCATTTGGAGGAGTATCCAAAATTACTTATCAGTGTGCACAATGCGATACGAGTTCTCACAACACCGATAAATTTCGAGATTTACAATTATGTTTTCCTGAAGAAATAACAGAGAACCAAGAAGTTACTGTACAGGACCTAATAAATTGTTATCTTGCTCCAGAGAAATTAACCGGAGAAAACAAATATAGGTGCGACAAATGTACAAAATTATGCGACGCTCAAAGAATTATAAAGATTCTACAAGCACCATCTCATTTAATATTAACATTGAAACACTTCCATTACGATTTCGATAGTCGATTAAGAACTAAACTCCGCCACAAAGTATTATATAATGACACAATACAAATACCGGTTTCGAATAATTCTTGTTCATCTTTTGAATGTGAAACATATCAGTTATATGCAGCGGTTGTTCATTCTGGCTATAGTATGGATTACGGACATTATTTCACATATGCATGTGATTCCAAACAAAATTGGTATAAGTTTAATGACAGTTATGTTTCACGAACAACGTTTGTCGATTTCAAAAATCTAAAACCTCCTGATACTCCTTATATACTTTTTTATGAAAAAACATCGTTAACGGAAGGATTATGCGACGAAGAGAAGCCAACATTGTCAAGCTTATGTGAAAGATTACGAGATCTTGTGGATAAAGATACCATAGCCTTTTTAGAAGAATCGAGAAAACAATACGCAAATACAAAAAATTCATCATTTTTTAAGAGAAATGACAATTCTGATGATGAGAATCCACCTCCAAGTAATTGTAGGGGTGCAGTTGATATCCCTACGAATCAATTTCTTTATTAGACAGAGTTTAACTTCTTTTGAGTTATGTATTATTTGGTTACTATAATTATGTAGTAATGAAACCAAAATTATCAATCGTTTAACATACAAATTTATTAGAGAGATGTAAATAAGAGTAAAATTGTAATATAATATTATTCATAAAAATAACCTTTTTGCAATAGAAAAGTTATGATACGATAAGCGTTAATATTGACTGTATTAAAAACTTAACGCACAATTGCAATTGAGATGATTCAATATTATGTTGTGCTTAAATTTATTACAAATTTTTTATAGCCACATAAAGCAGAAATGTAAAAAGATAACGACATTAGATTATAATATAAGATATGCCAAAAGATACCTGAAAATGTATTGTAATTACCATGAATGAAGAGAGGAGACCACCGTACTGATTCTGAAAATACTTTTTACTACAGAGTGGAAACTGATTAATAAAAATGAAATAAAAAAATAAAATACTAAATTTTTATCGTATAAATGATTGAAATACATGTAATAAAAAGTTATTTAACACACTATGTATATATATATATATATATATAACATGGAGAGAATTGATGATGATTATCTAGATAAATTATTTTGTAATCTTAAAACAAAACAATTCATTTTAGTTAACAAAATATGTGCAAATATAATTTGTAATAAGTAACACTTTATTTGTATTTATTATGAGTATTTTATTTATATTTTTTATTGAATGTACATAACTTTAGTAATGCTAAATTATGCACAAAATAATGTTCTGCCTTCAATGTTTTATACAATATAGAAATGTTTATATTTTTTAATATTTATAAATTAACTCTTGTTATTTATAAGTTACCTGAATTGAATAAACCGTATCTAGAATAAATTATGTACATATGCGACTAATATTTTTTTACTATCTGAAATTCATAAATTATCGTATGAATCTGTATTATCAGGCTGTATGATATTCGAATATGGAAAGTAGTAGACATTAAAATGATATATTTGCATGGAAAATCGATGTAGAATTATATCATTGTTGAAACGAAAGTAGTACATCTTTTCAAAGTGTTATAATTTTATGATAGATATGATGTATAATTGCGCCAATAATATTTTATCTCATTATTCAATAAAATACCTTGTTATTGGTATCAATATTATATTCTACAAATTTATATCTTCTTTCTTCATTATACATATACAAAACGGCAGATATATGTATAATATTTATTCATCAACTGATAAAAAATAATTACGTTGTCTATTATCGTAGAATAAGCAGTACGTCAAAGTAGTTCTTCAACAGTAGGAAATTTCATTTTAAACATGAAGTTTATTATCGCGTTTTTCGCAGGTGTTAATAATTCTTAAAATATCTAAGAAAAATATAAATTTAATTTGAAAAAATTACATCGTTTTATTTAGGGACTTTGTGCATGATTGTCAATGGAATTGGCTCCGGCTGGAACTCGCCGTACACGGATAAGCTTCAAAATTATTTGTCGGTCGAAGAGTTGTCATGGCTAGCATCTACAACGACGTTAGGATCGATGTTTAGTACATTATTACTATTCTTTTACTTCAACAGCCTCGCAAGAAAAAGCATGATAGGAATGATAACGTTGATTTACCTTTTAGGATGGGTCGTGATGGTATTTGCAGATAACTTTACAGTGAGCAAAACTGATAAATTTAATTTAATTAAATAAATTATTTTTTATTTGATTAATTTAATGTAATGACAAAATTACTAATAATCCTCATCGATTTCAGACGATTGTTAGCAGTCGTTTCATAATTGGGGTAGGCACAGGTGTGTGTTATATGGGCGTCATAGTTTATGTGTTAGAAATTTCATCGGTCAAATGGCGCGGTGCAGCATGTTGCTTTTTAATGTCATGTTTGAAAATTGGTATATCGATTGGATACTACATGGGATCGAATTTATCACTGCGACAATATTCATACGTTGAATTAGGGCTGATTGCAATCATTATAGCGTGTTGGTTCTGGATTCCTGAATCGCCTTACTATTTATTATCTCGCGGTAAATATGAACGAGCTAAGAAATCGTTAATCGATGTTCGGGGTACCACAGACATCGAAGAGGAGATGAAATCCATCGTCAAGACTGTCGAGATGGATATGTCAACCAATATCAAGTTAACGGATATTTTTACGCAGTATGCAAACAAGAAGGCTAGTGCCATTGTTTTTCCAGCCTCCGTAATCGGATATTCATCGGGTGGTGCGGTATTAACAATGTATGCGAAAACTATATTCGGCAAAATAGCGCCAGATTTCGATGCGAGGTAAATTATTTTACCCTCTATGGGTCGAATTTTACTAAATTGAAATTTTATCAAAACTTTTTCATTTCCTAGTTTCTTATCATTGGGTTTGAGTATTTGTGCAACGATCGGATCCATGTTGTCGACTCTTGCTGTAGATAAGCTCGGAAGACGAGGGATGTTAATAATATCAGGAGCTGTAATGACGACGTGCATGGCAATAATATTGATTGCTCTTTTCATGGAATGTGTTAATATTGATCATTATTATGTGCAACCAATAATAATTGGATGTCTTTTTGTTTTTATCTGTTTCGATGGAATGGGCTGGCTTTCAGTTTTGCCATTACTAGCTATGGAATTTTTTCCAAGTAGTTTGAGATTGAGAGCTTCGTCAGTGAATGCTATTTGCATAGAAATTGTTTTATTTATACAATATAAAGTATTTTATTATATATTATATTTTCTGGACTCATATGTAGGATTTTTGATATTTTTCGCTGGCTGTATTGTTGGTATTATTTATGCATGTTATGTGATACCGGAAACAAAGTGTAAAACATTCGAAGAGATACAAAATAGTCTTCAACGAAAACCGAAACCTGCTACTTCAATAGAAAAGAATAATTGTAATAATAGTAATAATAAATAGTAAAATAAATGCATGTATTCTTCAATTTACCAATAAAATAACACAGAATAAATTTTATAATGTAATTTATTTAAATAAATATTTTACGAGTAATAGATATTTCTCATTGCTAAAGTAGCGATTTCACTTAATAGCTCAATTATTCTTATCGTTCTGTGTCCTTTAATCGACAGAGACAATGGCTCACCTTCGTTCTAATGTAGCGCTGTGACCACGCGAACTCACTTGAAAAAAAAAAAATGGTATTTCTCGCGTCTGTTGTAATAGGTTCGCATTGACGGTAAGATCAAAGTGTCCTGATTATCGATAATGTTACGGGTTTCCTGTTGTCGTAGCGAATTTGGCGGTAGTGACCACCGGCCTTTGTTTCGGATGGACGTCGCCGTCGATAGCGAAATTGAAGGAACCCGGCTCGAAGTTTCAGGTGTCGGACGACGATGCCTCGTGGATAGCGTCGCTGATGACGGTGGGATCTGCCGCTGGGGCCGTTATGGCCTCTCTGGTGCTCAATCTGATCGGGAGAAAGAGAACATTGTTATTCGCGGCCTTGCCCTACGTCACCGGCTGGCTAATTATCGTTTTCGCCGAATCTGCCCAGGTTTGAGCTCTCAAACAAGTAAAATGACAAAAGAAACAAAAAAAAAATGAGAATATTTATTGGTCTAGGATTTATGTATCGGTCGTGTCATATCGGGGATAGGCGTAGGATTCACTCTTACAGCGCTGCCGTTATATTTTTCCGAGATAGCCCCAACGAAGCATCGTGGTGCAGCTGGCTCTTCGGTCTTCTTCGCCCTGAAATTCGGAATCTTGATGGCTTACGTGATAGGCATGTTTGTGTCAGCCAAGCTGCTGGCTCTGATCTCCGTGTCAGTCCCACTTGTGTTTGGAATACTTTTCACATGGTGTCCAGAGACACCTTACTATCTGATGTTGAAGGGAGACTACGAGAAAGCGAAGGCCTCTCTGGTCCAATTGCGAGATTCCGATGAAGTAGACGAGGAGATGGAGATGATTTCTGGAATGATAAGAACAGATTTGGCCACGAATACTAGTCTATTCGATTTGTTTACGATCTCGTCCAATCGCAAGGCGTTCTACATTATGTTTTTCTTGGTAGTCGCCCAGTATACTACAGGTAGTCAAGCTATCACAGCATACGCAGAAACTATATTTGACGCAACTCGGAGCAATTTAAGTGCAGGGTAAGGAGTTTCATTCGTTGAGACCCTTGAGACACGTCTTACAAGCCTTGACTATTTTTTATTTATTGAGAAAATTTTATGTTTCAGATACCAGTCTATCATTCTCGGAGTTGTGCAATTGGTCTCTGTGTTCGGGACCATCATGTTAATAGATCGTGGGGGTCGTAGGCCGTTGTTGTTATTGTCAACATTTGGAGTAGCTATTTGCACTTTCACGATAGCTGTATACTTCTATCTGCAAGATAGCGGTCAGAATCTGGATTCTGTACACTGGGTAGCCTCCGCGAGTGTTATTATGTTCACGATAATGTACGCTCTCGGATTGTCGTCTATTCCAAACATGATGATAGCCGAGATCTTTCCCGCGAGCGTCAAGCCAAAAGCTGCCGGTTTATTCGGAATACTCGCGGACCTTTGCAGCTTTATTGTAATAAAATTTTTTTACATGCTGATGACGCAAGCCGGTATGCACGTGCCCTTCTTTATTTACAGCCTTTGTAGCATACTCGGCATATGCCACATAGCGTTCTTCGTGCCAGAAACGAAACGTAAAACTCTGCAAGAGGTGCAGGATATTTTGAGGAAACCGAAAGAGATAAAGGACGAATATCCGACTATTGAGATAACGCGAAAAAATAAATGTAATCTAAATCAATTAGCATTTTTCCAATAAAATTTTTCACGATTATCGATATAATTTTGAACGCTGGCATTGAATAATCGATATAAATGTCTAATAATACATTTTCAATGGCTTCAATGTTCGAGCAAATACTCGTATTGGCTAATTATATAATTACTCAATGCCATCGGTCACCGATACTTTTGTAACGTCGTTATCCTCGTCGATAGCACGCGTATGCGTAATTCTTTCGGTTTCGAGTTTTCTACCTCGACACATGTCGTTGATTCGATCGGTTTTGTCACGTAGTTTGTTGACTACACGCAATCCCGAAACTGAGCGCGAGAAATGTTACTTGACGTGTTTCGTAACGGTCGCTACTGGCATGTTGGCCAGCGGATTTTGCGCTGGATGGTCCTCACCTTACGTAACGATTTTGCAAGCTGCAAATTCTCCGATCAAAGTAACCACTAGAGAAGTTCTCTGTATAAGATGGATAAGTTCGTTCGGATGTATCTGCAGTCTCCTTATCACGTTCGTTACGGTTGGGAAATTCGGCAAAAAACGAATTCTATTGTGTTCCTCGGTTTTGCTGAGTATTGGTTTCTTGTCAATCGCTTTCGCTACTAATGCAGTGGTAAGACACGAACAGCTGTTATTTTATAACATATTGGAATAAATATATATATATATATATATATGTTTGGATGAAATAAACTTATAATAAATAATAATAATAAAATTATTTTTTAGGAGCTGTGCATTGGTAGAGCGCTTTCAGGCATGGGTTTCGGGTTTTCTGCAACTTTAATACCAATATTTTTCACTGAGATTGCACCTCGAAGATTTCGCAGCAAAGTATCATTTTCTATTTTACTTTTACTGAAATTTAGTGTTCTTTTAACATACGGTATTGGAATATTCATGTCGATCAAGACCCAAGCCATAGTTTCTACTGTAACATCAGTTTTGTACGGGATACTTTTATTGAGAATTCCAGAATCAAAATATTTTCACAACGTAGAAGAAAAATCTCCGCCTACACAGCGAAATTTTGTCGGTAATATCGAAATAAGGAACGGGAACTCTGTCGAAGATGATCAGGCGAGATATCAAAAAACACGTAATTCCCAAGTATTCTCGTGTACAAAGAAGCATCTCTTCACGATTATTACGGTTGCTATCACTCCACAGCTAGGAATCTTTCACAAAATGATGATGTATGCGTGGGCGATTTACGATTCCGTTAATCTGAGGATGGAATTATTGTATTCTCATGAATTTAACCGTTATACGTAAATGAATTTTTGTATATGATCTATTATAATATAAGCTGAAAGAATAAAAATTATTTTTTTAAAGGGGTATATCTGATATATATATATAAATAACAAAATATGTATAAAGTATGTTTACAAAAAGGGTAATGTATGCATGCATAATTTCGCAGTATGTGTGATAATTGTTCGGTTATCCTTATCTCAAATAATCAATATGCAATGTGAGATCGGAACATTCATGCTTTGCAATAGTCATAGCAAATATGTCGAATATACGACTGTTCGCTGCTACATTTGCAGGTAATTGAATTTTTATTCGTCTTTGCCTCATCTTTCAAAATGTATATTTAAAAATATCGATGTATTTCAATTGATACCAAGATAGTAGGTTTGGGGCAATTGATAATTGGTTTATATCTGGCATGGTGTTCTCCGTATTTGCCCGATCTTATGTCACCCGACTCGTACGTCCAAGTAACATTCGATGAAGCAACATGGATATCTTCGGTCTGGAAACTTGGAGCCGTGCTCGGATCCATCGTATCGATACTAGTTCTCGATATTGTTGGTCGTAAAACTATCATACTTCTTTGTGTGGTTCCTAACGTCATTAGCTGGTCTATGACAGCTTGGTCTACCACGGTTCTCGTGAGTAGTTATATTGAAATTGAAAATTTTATCGAACGAAATATTTATTTCTATATTTTCAAACAATCATTAAGTAGCTTAACAAATTTTGATTCTCCATGTACGACAGAAAAATCAATCTAACGATTTTCACTCGAATCTCTTTCAGTTTTTGATAATCGCACGTTTTATCGGTGGAATATCAAATGGAGTAATGATCATGGCCGGACCAATGTATTTAGCAGAATCCTCACCACCATACATTCGGGGAGCTTTGTGCACTTGTTTTTTATTAATGTCACTGTTTGGAACTTTGATCGGATATATAATGGGATTGTCTTTATCGATTGAATATTATTCATACGTAGCGCTATTGATAAGTTCGATTCAGTTTCTTACTTTTGTTGGATTCCCGGAAACGCCGTATCATCTGATCAGACAAAAGCGTTACGTTCAAGCTATGGATTCATTGACTTTTCTGAGGGGTGGGATAAATGTTACCGAAGAGATGAATATAACTATGGGAGCTGTGGAATTGGAACCAAAAAATATTGGATTATGGCATACTATGAAACTTCTTCTGAATAGCCCAGGTTAATTTAAAAATTACAATTGAATAAAAAAATTTTAATCAGATTATTTTTCATTTAATCACTTATATCTATTATGTATTTTTTCAAAATTTAATTTCAAGTGTTTTTCTATTTATAGGAGGCTTGAGAACATTTATGATTGGCTTAGGCCTGATGTTGGTCCAGGGCTCTTCCGGCGGTGTAGCGATTCTTTCCTATGCAGAAATGATCTTTGATTCTGTCGATAACCTCATGCTTCAAGGCATGTATCTATGTATTGTATTAATTATTCTCGACATAGTTGCTCATATAGCGTGTATAATATTGGTCGATACAGTTGGCCGTAAGCCTCTGTGTATTACGTCATGCATCGGTGCGATTACGTTTTCGTTTTCTACGGGTTTATATTTCTACTTTCAAAGAACTGGATACGCGGTCGAATTTTTTTCGTGGATGCCGATAGTAGGTATACTACTATACGTGATGAGTGTCAATTTAGGAACGGCCAATGTCACGATCACGGTACTCAGCGAGATATTCCCAATGTACTCGAAAGTGGCTTGCGTTAATTTATGTCAAATATTGAATTTCGTGTGGGCTTTCAGCATTATGAAATTATGGGGTATTGCGACAGATAATATTGATATTTGCGCGGCATTTTGGATGCTCACACTGTTCAACATGCTCAGTTTGCCATTCATCGTATTGTGCGTACCCGAAACTAAGCACAAGACTCTTCAGCAAATTCAAGCCCAAATTATCAATAAATATTTACATTGAGAAATTTGGTTGATTATTTTCACTGCTATTCTTAGCGTTTCAGTTCTTTGTTAGAGCAGCTAGGTACCGATATGGAGAAGGTTAGGCGAATGGAATAATTGAAGTACATCGTTTACCCGCGGAAATAGTTGTGCTTATCAATTTGCGCTGGTAACACAAGTTTTTCACAGAGTGACGCATATGGTATGATAGACGCGTTCTATGTAAGACTTTTCAGCACAGCGTTTATTGGTAGGCGAATATATTTTAATTTATGTTAAGGATACTATAGGGAGTCGCAATAGTCAATGCAAAAATTTTGACACAAGGTTATGTGAAAAAACCAACACTTACATACATATTCATTATTTTTTACATTGAATTAATTTAAGAGAAAAGGAAAAAAAATGATAAGTATAAGCATTTCTTGATATTTTGGTGAATCTTAAAGCTTTGTATCGACTACTGTATCTTCCTCACATTCTTAATTATTTGGAAATAAAAAATAAAAAAAGAATTAATTTAGTAAACGCTGGGCAACTCGTTGTTGGTTTGTATTCAGCATGGTGTTCGCCTTATTTTCCACATTTGATAGAAAAAAATATATCACTAAACGAATTAACATGGATAGCATCGATTTGGAAATTAGGATCTATCTGCGGATCGATTATTACCATATTTGTAATCGATCACATGGGAAGAAAATCGATTATGATCGCTTGTTTGATTCCAAATATTTTTAGCTGGACATTCATGGGTTCAGCTACATGTTTCAGGGTGAGTGGTTTAGAAATTGACTTGGTGTGATAAATTTTAATAAATTGAAGTTTTATTCAGGATTTTTTAATAGCGCGATTTATTGGTGGAATTTTCGATGGTGTGTTCTTAATGGCTGGCCCAACGTATATAGAAGAATGCTCTCCACCGGAAAAGAAAGATATTTTAAGAAACTTTTTTTTCTTAACATCATTTGTTGGAAATGTATTGGGATTCGTTATGGGATCATTTTGCACAATGAGACAATATTCATACGTCGCTGTAACAATTTCAATGTTACAATTCATTTTTCTTATTTTTATCCCGGAATCTCCGTATCATTTGATACGTAGAAAACGTTACTTAGAAGCCAGAAGTGCTCTCAAATCTTTAAGGAATACAGTTAAAGTGTCCGAAGAGATAGACTCTATTATGAAAACGATCCAGTCGTTTCCAAAAACGAGAGGAATTTTCAGATCTGTGAATTATTTTCTTGGACAGCGAGGTAAAGTGAATGAAAATTATACATAAAAATTTTATCAAGTCGACTTAGTATTTATTTGAAAATATAGTTACAAGCATTTCATTTGATAAAATGAATTATTTTTATTAAATATGGTTAACACGATAAAGTAACAAAATTTTTTTTCCATGTCCGAATCGAACTTGATACATTGTTCACATTATCTTCATTACAGGGGGTATAAAAATCTTTCTCGTTGCCGTTGGACTAATGACTGCTCATGGGTCAACTAATACACTAGCTCTGCAGTGTTTCGCTCAAATGACTTTCGATATGATGATGGACAAAGTATACTTGGACGGTGTCTATCTCAGTATTATCTTTATTATCACTGACGCATGTGGTCATATTGTGTACTATTCGATAGTTGGTAAAATTGGTCAGAAATCGCTATGTGTCATTTCTGAAATAGGTTCGATTACTTTTGCATTTTTCGTGGGGTCGTATTTGTTTATATCGACTCACTATAACATTGTGATTTCTGGATGGATACCTATAACCGGAATATTTATATATATATTTTTTACTGCACTCGGAGTGACGAATATCGCGATTGCCGCTCTACAAGAAATGTTTCCTATATATTCCAAGACCGTATTTTTGAATTTGTGCCACATTATAAATTCGACAATAATTTTCAGTACTGTGAAAATATGGGGTTTCGTTATCGACGTTATGGATATTTACGCGGCATTTTGGATGCTTACGATATTGAACGTATTTAGTATTCCACTTTTGATTATCTGTATACCCGAAATACAAAAAATTTTCTCAGCAGAGCCTCAGTTAGTCAGAGCTGATATAATCAGAATAGCCGCTAATAGAAACAATCCTTTACCAGGGGTGAGGTATATGTAACACAATGAATTTAGTAAAACAGTCACATAGATAATTTATTTAAAATTCTTCAATACACTTGAAAAAAATTTATACACATGTATATATACGAATGGCGAAGCTTCGTCTCAACTGTGTTGCATTTAGACATCTTGAAATATTAACAATTCTTTTTTCGGGCGTAATTCAATTTTTTCGGAAGAAGGCGGCTTTTAAATTAGAGATCGATTAACCGCACCCTGTAATTTGTCATCGATCGTCTGAAAATTGCTTTTCATACATATTCACCGGTTATTGTACGAGTTAATGTATATGAATAAAATTTTCGCGTATAATTACGCATAGAGCACGTCGAGTAACGTAGAGAGTTGCAGGTACTTGATATTCGAACATTTATCCATCGGAGATGATATGGACCCGCGCTTCGGTTATTATCGTTTTAAAAAGCTTCGTGACGAGTTAATTCACTCGAAAACTCCCGTTTTCGTGTTATGCGGGTTATTTTGAAGTGTTAATGGAATAAAATACATCGATCATATTTTTCAACCTGACTTTGTCAGAGTGACGCCGGTCGTTAATGCGTCTTCATTAATGTTCGACTTCTCCGATTGATGGGGTGGGCTGACGGTTATGACGGTAAGAGCGTCCGTTGAGTGAAATGACGACGCTTTCGTAGTATCGGTATCGCCGTTCCATGTCGGCGAACAGTCCAAACCAGATGTTTCTGAATAAATAGAAATAATCGTTCACAAAATAAAAACAAGAAATTACGCTGATATCGAATAAGATTTTTTATTAGGGGACTTTAAATAATAGAACTTAATTATGTCACATAATAAACTGTGTAATATGGTTACAGTTATTAACAATAATTTTGATATTCATTAACTCATTTATTTTTCTGAATTCTTTCTCATATAGAAAAATAGTAAATCGTACTAGTATATAATTCTTTTGAATGTTTTGAGTAAAACTTTCAATGAATATTATTATATAATCCTACCCGATTTGCCTCCATCATTAGTCGTAGGCGTGTCAGGAAATTGCACGTGCTTACGGAGAGGTTTCGCCGCCGACTCGACGGACAAAAGATTTTGCCCGTAAGTAGGACTCTGAGTTGGTGTCGCAGTCACGGTAGCTTTAGTTTCATTATTGGTGACAGTTCGGCGCGAGCTTAAACAGGAGGTAGCCGTCGTAGTTGGCTGCACAGCGTATCTCACAGCTGGTACCTTTAAACATTACTTGGTAATATTTCTTCAGAGCTTCTTCGTCACGAACTGCACGAAGCTTGTGTATTCGTTTGTGTCGTGTCGAGAATTTTCACCTCGCGACAATTTAAAATTTATTATATTTCCTTTATGAATGTTCATGAAATAGTTTATATCACTATTAATTGTACCTCCTCACTCGTGAGTTTTTATCTAATTTTATTATAAAATGTTAAAACGTGTATTCACAATTTAATATATAAATTTGGAGGGAATATGACAAATACTTTTTTCAAGAATTTTCAATCGTAATCTGACGATTACGATTAAGAAAAAAGAGAGTATCCTCAAGAGATAATCTTACAATTAAACTGATCGATTGACTTAATCGTATACTGATTGAATTTCCCAAAATCGCTAATATTTCAATCGACACGTCGCGTGCTTATCAGATGCCGTATCGATTTTGCGAGGATTAATCGTATCGTCTATAGACGCAACACGAGTGTGACGGTTTAACGCTCGGTGTCCTGTCGTCGGCTGGATCAACACGACGACGCGCCAGTGCGAGACCGTAAATGAGATTGAGTAGAATTTCCGTAATGACAGTACGAGCGTGCGCGCGCGCGCGCTCACGGGGGTTACGTGGCTCGAGCTAATTGCCACGAGACGAAAAGGTAATGATAGATCTATGCGACATGGAGATACGATTGCTTCATTCTCGTTACGGTTGACACGACGTGCGCTGTGAATTGACATACCACAGAGAATGAGTTATTCGAGTGTACTCCGCAATAAGCGTAACTGTAAAAAATATTCTCAATCTTTTACTTCCAATACGCAAAACTAAGCGAATGTCCAGTATCGAAATTCGACATAGGTAAATATCCGAAAGTCAATGTGCGAATTATAAAATTTCGCAAATTGAAGTCATGTTTTGTATATTTGTATAAAATTTCCAACATACATTTTCCAAGAGTATTTCAGAAATTTTTTACAGTGGTGCAGAAAAACTTTGATTTTTGCATTTTCAGGCACAGTGAAAGCTCAAACGAATACACAGAACGAAACTCAACCTTTTCTCGAATCAGTCGTTCCTCTTTGCGCCGAGGGACGTTCACAATACTGACCCTGTATTCGCAATCGTCCGCCGCTGTGCCACGGCCGGCCGCGTATTCCTGATACTGCGATATTATGCATAGTAACGAATAAATCTGCGAAAAAAATAAAACATGACGAAACAAATTCAATTAGAAGTTTCACACTTGGTGTGGTTTAATATACCTAGCTCAAGTTAAAAGTTATGTCGGATATCGGTTTTCTTACTCATAGGAGGTGCACCATCATAGAGAATCGTGACGTAACAAGCGGTTATATAAGGCTCTTCTATGTAACACGAGCAAACTAGTTTGAAAAAATCAGTTTGATGGCGAGTAATCCTAATTATTTATATTGAAGAATCGAGACTCATCGAACAAATTCGGACCGAATGGAAAATACTTTCGGTCTTTCATAAACAAAACTAATATTATATATCTTGAGAGCTACTTATATAAATATAACTTTAATTTATTAGTATTACTATTTCGTTAATTGTATCCAATGTTGGTCCGCATAGTGGATTTTGAAATCTTTTTCTTTTTAAATGCAAATAGTGCACATTTAAACATTATAAAAATGAAATTCAAGCCTAATAAAAGTAAACTAGTTCGATTCTTTCTTTACTCACGTTGAGACAAAGGAGGAAAAAATTGAGCGTATGCAGCATCACTACCGACGGGTCCAAGCCAGGCTGCAACATAAAGAAATTCATGCAATCCTTTGCGTTTCTATATCGACGTATCTATCATTTTTCGTTCCCCGACAAGTGAGGGACAAAGAGGCAGAGGGCGTGGGCGAGATATCGATTTTTCGGCAATTGTTCGCGCGGAAAACGTCGCGCGTTTAGACCTCTTTCGCTTCGACGAGCCTAAAATGGTTGCGCCATTCCGCCCACCCTCCCGAAACACGATCGGGGGTTTTGTCAAGATTGGCTGCACTGACCGTACTAGACCTAACCCAGAGAGGCTCATCGTCGAGTAATCGAATCGATTATGAGCGGGCCAATCGTGTTTACTTTGCCAATTAATCGATACGGCATCCGAAAATGCATCTTGCCTCCAATTTGGGTAAACGGCCTGACCTATCGTTGAGCGATACTACTCGAGCTTATTAATCGCAGTGGTCGCGGCTTACGACCGAGCTTAATCACTGGCTCGGGACTGTGCCGGCATTCAACGAGCTTTTATCGGCCCCGCCGAGAGTAAATTAGTCATACGCGGCGTTTATTGCACACGAGGCTGCGCCGGGGGGCGGAAAAATAAAACCGAGGGCACGATATCCCGAGATATCGGTTTGACACACGTACCGCACCTGTTGTCCTGGTCGATAATTAGAGAAAATAAAACACCCCGTCGGGGTAAAAATAATCCCGCGACTAGCTGCCGCGACACGGAGCGCGAGGATTCTTCATTCTCCGTGACCGTTCGTGCGAAACGAGAACGAGATATCGCGTTTTCGTTCTTTTTTTTTTCTCGACTCACTTCGTTCTCTTTTTCCCCGTTCTTTCTATGCGAGATGAAAGAACTCTGGGAATCCGCACGATGCTTTTTTGTCGTACCGATCATATGGCACGTTCCCGTAAAAGTCGAAGCAAAAAGAGGGACAAAAACGAGCGATTCTTCCGATGGAATCTTTCACAGCCGTACGATTAACCGGCCGTGTGTGTACAGTCGGCTAAGTTGAAAGCTTTCCTTTGAGCGTTGCTCTCACACGTCGATCTTGTGCTCATCATTTATTGTTGTTTTTGCTCTCACTGTTGACGATATTACTATTGCTATTGCTACTTCGAGTCAGAATTTAACAAATGATTAAAACCTCCAAAACCTTTCGCTTCA
>NCVS01000319.1:3334-20495 GCA_003055095.1 Goniozus legneri
ACGACATTGTGAGGAAAAAACCAAGTCGACAAAATGTTGAATTTTACGTATTGTCAGAGACTTGTTTTGTGAAAACGACAACGTGCCTATCTGATCAATAATCGTGAAAAACGTCAATAACGTCATTAAACGTGTTAAATGTACGCTCTATTATAAACGTATCTTCTATTCTTCTATTTACTTCCACTAGGGAATGTAATGTTGAAAAGAAAAATCATTAAAATTATTCATATTACTATCATTTCATTAACGGAAAATTTTGGCAACAAAGCGAACATTTAACACGTTATTTTTAAATTATAATACCAGTAAAAATTATAATAGATATAAAAATTATTTAAAATTTTTGCAAAATTTGAATATATTAAATATTTTTGCTGAAAAAAAGAGAAAAAAAAATTGAACGTTAAATGTATCGAACCCAAGACCTCTAGCGTTTTAGCACAGTGTAAGGCCCACTGCACCAGCGCGGCTGGTATGATTATATGTCGCGCGAAGCGGTAGACACTTGCCTCGACGAAAAAGGGTAATTTCAATTGTTAATTACCGCTAAACGGGGGCCCAATCGGATAAACGCTGAAAACGTTTTTCTATTGGGTCCATAGGAAATACCCACACGTTTTTTCAGCGTGATCCGAGAGTCACATTACGCGACCTCCCCTTGTTAATCGAATCAGTGCCATCAACTTCTCAAAAAAATAATGAACTGTTAGGAAATATTTATTCAACTTCTGAAAGTAATATTTCAGTTGAAAAGGGTGTACCTATTAATTTAAAATATTCTTCCTGTATATTTTGTGGTCAAAAGACAAAAACACACAAATCAAAAAGACAGCATTTATTTTCGTCTGATAAGCAAAATTTGATATCGAAATTACAGAAAGGAAATGAAGGTGCTACCGAATTGATTAATAAAATCGTAAATTACGACCATCCGAAAATTTATTATCACCATATTTGAAAAGTAAACTTTTCTTATACTGCATCGCGAGATAAAAACACAGTAAAAAGTAATTGGCATGATCTTCGTGAACATCATCAAGTTGCTTTCGATGAGATGTGTGCATTTATTAGAGAAAATGTAATTCAAAAAGGACGGTGTTATTTCTTGACATATCTTCATAGGTATTACATGGATTTATTCGAGGAAAGTGCACGTGAAAATTCTAAAGAAATTTCAGGGAATTTCACACCACGTAATTTAGAGGATAAAATCGTTAAGGCATTTAGTAAAGATATTAAATTTTTTCTTCCAGAAATGAAAAATTATTGGCTACAATCCATATAACTCAGATTGATGATCATTTATATGAAAATTTAAGAGACATTTTAAACACAGCAGCTTTGCTTTTAAGAAAATCCGTTTTGGAAATCAAAATTAGTAATTTGCCACAAAATATCTCTGTCGAACATCTAAAGAAAGGAGAAGCATCAGTGCCTCAAGAATGATCAGATTTTTTTTTACTATGATAGCTGGTGGTAATCGAAAACGGAAAAAAAATCGAAAATGCATTCGTCAAGTGAAATCTTTTTGTGAAGATGTTATATATAGTATCCATAATGGAAAAATCAAAACATTAAAACATATCGTGTTAGGAATGGCGTTAAAGAGCTTAACCAGTTGTCGAAAAATTATAGACATTATTCACAGATATGGACACTGTATCAGCTATCAAGGAATTGAAGAATAAGAAACAGAAGCAACATATACATCCATTGAAAAATCCAGTTTATGCCCAGAAACAATAAAAAAAATCTCAACATCTGTTCACTGGCGTTGCCTACGATAATTTTGACCGGCTCGTAGAAATGAAGAGTGGAAAAGATACGCTGCACGACACTGTTGGAATAATATATCAAAATGAAGATTTAAGTACAGCAGATATCTCAGAAACAGTGCACCTACCCACTTCCAATGAGAATATTTTGAAAATAAGAAGACGATGAAACATTTGAGGCTGTTTCTTTCGATGAAATTCCATACCCGAAAAAAACACGGATGACCGATAATCTGCGATTGTCAGTCCATGAAGTGAAAAATTTTTACCCTGCAAATTTACAATTATACACTACAATCGATACAATCCGGATGATGAGTCATGCTTTCCAGTTACCAAATATTCCGATGTGGGTTGGTTTCAACAGTTCGATAAATTACAATGATTGCCCAAAACTAATAGTTTCTTACTTAACTCCAATTAATGCGTCACCTATTGATAAATCAGTTGTTTTAGAGACGATGAAACAAAGTCAGAAAATTTGTCAGGATTTACAGCAAACTTCTATTCAAGTAACGTAAAGCTTGCCTTACAAATTCAATCAACTGAAAAACCAACATTTGATAATTTATTCATACACTTTGGTCCTTTCCATATCATGGTGGCTTATTTTAAAGCTGTAGGAAAAATTATAATTGATTGTGGCTTATTCAATATTATGGTGCAAAGTAATTTGTTAGCATCGGGTTCAGTAAATGGATTTTTGGAAGTAAAACACTTCAATAGATGTAAAAGACTTCATCCTCTGATGGCACTAGGGTTGCAAATTTTATATTTTGAGTCATTCTTGTAATTTAAAAATACTGCGATCACAGATCAAATGATTGAAGAAATTACACGACTGCAAGCTTCACCAATATCATCATTTAAAATAGAAAACGAAGAGCTTAACCTTTAGAGACCGGGAGCGGTCGAAATATCGACCAGTTTAATTTCTTCCTGTATCTTCTCAATTTCATAGTATTATTATGATCCACAATAATACATAATTATAGCGGAAAATGATGTTTGCAGCAGTAGCGAGTCTGAGCCCGAAGTAACTTACATTCGAAAAATTTAGAATATTCGAATGTTCATTTTATTTTTTATCATCTTCAAAAGCAATGATTGGCAAATTTCGAACATCATTATGAATTTTCATATTACGAACAGTATAATATCCTCCTCTATCCATTTTGAGTCAAATATATTCATTTCAACCATAAAAAAAATTTTTCGAAATTTTCGTATACCTTAGCGCCGGGACTGGTCGATGTATTGACCACCTACGAGGTCGGCGATACAATGGGTCATATTGGATACTAGGGATGGGCGATATTGAAAAAATATATCGATATCGAAATATCGATTGTTCTCATCGCTCACCATCGAACAATCGATCTATTACTAAAAATATCGAAAAAATATCGAAAAATATCGATTGTCAACGACATATGTAAATTCTCATAAATTTAATTACATGTAAAATACACGCATGTAATATTGGAATGTTATACATTACCTTACCTTTTGATTATTCTTACCTGAAATACTTTTATGTTAACAGTGATGAAGGAAAATAAAAATGAATGATAAAAAATCAGTTTAACATCACACAAATTATTTTATTAAATGAAAAACAAATTCATCAAAGATGAACACATACATATTACACATACATATACATATACATATACATATACATATATATTAGTACATATTACATATTAAGTTTTATTATAATATCACAGGAGAATTTTCATATTATTAGATAAATTATAATATATTAACTATTCAAAATATAAAATAAGACTTATAATTTTTATTTTTAATTATTGCTTAGAAATCCCAATCTTCAAGACTTAAGCTACCCAATAATAATAGTTTATCTAAATGTTTTCCTGTTAATCTATTTCTATCAGTAGTCTTTATATTCCCTGCATCGGAAAAGAGTCTTTCACATGGAACCGAAGTTCCAACAACACAGAAATATTCCATCACAACTTTATGAAGATTTGGGCACGACGGTTTAAGTTTTTGCCAATGTTTTAGTGGATCTTGTTCTCTTGGAATTACAGGTTGCGAAAGATATTGTTTCAATTCGAATGCTAGTCCGTCAGTAGAGTTTACTGCTTCACTACTTTTCGTAACTAGTTCATCATGATGCCTCCATAAATTAGTATTATTTACTGACTCGGATTTTTCATTATTAAGAGCTAATACAGTTTCTGACATGGGACTTTGTGAGGCGTATGATTTCATTTTTTGATTTATTATATTTATGGCATTTGCAGCACTTGTTGCTTGTTGAAAATGCAATTTTTTGAATCGCGGGTCTAGTATCGTAGAAACGCATAATGTTTTCATTGACTCAAGATCATTAAATTGGGAATCTAATTCAGTTTCAAGACGTACTTTGAATTTTTTGCCAGATTCTGTATCAGGTTTTGTGACAGCTATTTCTTTTCTAACTACCGCAATCGCCGGTATAATTATACTACAAGTTAAGTACGAATCTCCACTTATTTCAGTTATTATGACCATAATCGGATTCCTTAACTGCACAAGGTCTCTTAATATTGAAATTTCTTCATGGCTTAACAAAGCCGGTGGATTAGAACATTTTGAGGTCACCTGATATACATAATCTTTTAAAACTAAAAATCTCTGAAGCATATCAAATACGGACGTACATCTAGTCTCTACGCTTTGAATAAATTTTAAGGCAGTACTTTCAGATTTTCCATCGCGCATTTGTACTTTTAATAATTCGTCAGAAGCAGGTACACTTTTTCTCGTTATTGCAACGATTCGCTTAACTTTATCTATGATTTCTTTAATATCTTCCATTTTTGATATGCTTTTCGGAACAACGTGCGACAGACGGTGAGCAAAACACGGCAATCTCTTATTATTTGGTGTAAAAATGCTATTGATAGCTTTCACCATATTCGGTGCGCTATCACTAATTACAGCAGTTATTTTATCTTTCTCTAAGTTGAAAGATTCAAAAATCGATAACAATGATTTTGAAATATTGCCTGCATTATGCTCAAAGTCTAGTTCTTGAACGCAAAGATTTGTACTCTTTACTTTCAATCGCTCATTACATAAATAGTGCACAGTAGCACCCAAGTAACTTTTTTGCGAGATATCCGTCCATATATCGCAAGTTATAGAATAAAATCGACAATTCTTCAAATTATCGATAATTTTTAATTTTGCCAGCTCATACTTATCAACCATCAACTTTGTGATTGAACGACGGCTGGGCATTATGTAGTGAGGAGTACAGGTCTTCACAAAATGTTTCAATTCTTTCTTTTCCACTGATCGGAGAGGCATTTGATCCACACAAATCATGAACAGCAACGCGTTATTCAGCTTTTCGGCTTGCGTACCTCCATCTATTTCAAAACATAAGAGTATACGAAAATTAGTTTTATTGAAAATTGATACCACTATATTTATTCATGAAACTATAAAACTAACCTGCGTATGAAGTTCTCTTTTTATATAAATCCAGTACAGGGTTTTTCTGAAACAAATTGATTTTAAAAATTAATTTTCGTGTCATTTTCAGTCATTTTTAATCAATAAATGTATTTATTTTATTTTACTGATATAAATAACGTTTTCTTACAAGTTCTGTTCTTGGTCTCTTTTTATTATTTTCAATAATTTTGCACGTTTCAACAGAGCTTTTTTTGTTCGTCTGCAAGTCGCCTGATAAAAACATTCTATGTTTAGAATTTAGATGTGCTCTTAAATTAGTAGTGTTGCCTGACGATTTAATAGCTTTATGGCAAAATTTACAAATAGCTGTTGTTGAATCCATTACTTCAAAGTATTCCCATGCTTTACTTTTATTTTTTGAACTGTAACAAAGAGAAATCAACATTGAGATTAAAATTTTATTTATTGTACCAAATAAGAAGGAAGTTGTTAAAATTATAGGAGTATGACATGCTTACGTTGGTAAGATGGATGGAACGATATTATCAGGAGTGTTAGGAGCTGATAAGGAGCTGGTTTCGGGTGTATCAGGCAAAGAGATTTGTTCTACGTTGTCAGGCTGGGGTTCTAATAATGAACATTCCTCAATGGGGACACTGGAAAGGTTTAGGAAGCAAATATTTGAAATAATGTGGAATGAAATTTAAAAAAAAGAACATTTAGTATACTTACTACTCAACATCATCAATGGATCTCCAGATGCAATTAATCGTTTCTTTTGGAAAATCCTCTTCGCAATTATTAATAACATGTGTCATAAACTCCAGCGCATATTTATCGTTATCTGAAAAGATAAAAAATATTGAAAATTCAATAACTATTACCATCTAATATAACAATTAAATAAATTATTGACTCACGTTTCAGTTTCAAATATTCAGATATGTTTAAATCTGTTATATAATAAGAATCAGATTCTGTGTCGTTGATCTTAAACCATATATGGTACTTTTTACAATTGACTTCTTCACTGAGATTGTCTGTTTCCGATAGTCACAACATATCTGGATTGTCACGTAAACCAGAGAGCATAAACTATCTATTGAGATTCAAATAGTGAACAGCACAGTCTTTTATTAATTAATGAGAAATTAGGAAATACTTACAATTAATTATCAGCAAATTGCAGCTACTGCGTACTGTATGGCGTATGCTAAAGAAAGGAGGCTCGATTCGCGATCCGTTATTCTGCAAATTGCGAAAATGTCCTTGTACTGCGTTAAGGGATCTTATAATCAGATATTAAATTACGACAAATAAGATTACTTTTGCTAAAAAACATAAAATATTTGTATTTTCGTGTATTTTTTAATTTTTTGTAATTTACCGTATCATTACTCATCTATTAAAATGCATTCAATCTTTTTCCTAATGAAAAAAAAATTACAAAATTGTAATTTTCGTGATTAAAGTAGTTTTGTTTTTTGCCGGTACAGGAAGTTTTACTCGCTGTCACGAGCGCCGCGAGTGTCGAGCTAATGTAACAATTCTCGATGTCGATAGTACGATTATTCACCATCGACTATCGATATTTGAGTTTCAGAAAATATCGGTCAAAAATATCGATATTTTCGAGAAAAAGTATCGATAGTCAAAATATCGGTAAATATCGCCCATCCCTATTGGATACATATATAACAAAATTTTGCATAAAAAAAGAGGTCGATTACTGAGGAAAATTTCCCAGACTCTAAAGGTTAATGAATTAATGAATGAGTATGATATTTACAAGCAACGAACTCTCGACAGCAAGTTAGGGAAAACACCACAGTTTTATGTAATGTATACTCCCCCTCCCCCTCCCCCAAAACACATCGCCGCTATAAAAACCCATGACAAATATTATCGCCCCCACTCTCTCTCTCTCTCTCGCTTTTTTCCTCTCCCCCTCGCGTACCTCCTACCTACACATTTACTTACTCGTCTTTCTAATATCAGAATTTCAGCTACGAATGAAATGAAATCAATTCTTTCGCCAAATGTTTTTTTCTGATCTTTCTTCCTCACTCTCACTCCATATACTACCATTCCTATCTCTCTCTCTCTCTCTCTCTCTCTCTCTCTCTCTCTATCTATCTTTCTATCTCTCTCTTCCTCTCCCTCTTTCTTTCTCACTATCCGTTTTTTCTCGAATCCACTAAATTTCATCAGCATTAGAATTGAAGATTGATCAAACGCATGAATGGAAAATATGAACTGAGTTTTAAACACGAAAAAAACATATAAAACTGGTGAATGAAAGCTACAGATCATATAACTCGTAATACTGCTAAAAACCTATTTGGCGGGCCCCTTTTAATTACCCACATAAACTCACTTCAAACATGAAAAAAAAATAACCAGGAAAAAAAATCTGATCATTCACGTTTGAACGACGTAATTAGTGCTCGGATCATAATGTGTAAATCGGATCATACATACATTGTAAGTAATGTAAGTAATAATTACTTCAAACAATAAGCTTCATTAAAAATTAAGACCATTTGTTATAATGTTGCTCTATTAAAAGTAGAAGATTGTCACGGTACTGAGCCTGAGAGTATGCGCGAAGCGCGTGTGCGACAGATCGGTGTGATTCAGAAACAGATTGAGAGAAATATCTGTTTTCGTGATTCAGTTATTATTCTTAAAATTTTCGTTGTACCCATTCATGGATAAAATAGCTATGATTGTTTAAAATAACCAGTTTGTTTGAAAATTCTCTTCTCATAAACGGTGACGGATTGTTACACTTATTACAACGTCCGGTTTCTAATTCTAACCTATATAGCTTTCCACAAGCAAAATGCTAGAATCGTTTTTTGTTTTCTGAAATGTATTTTATTGTATGTATGAGACTTGAGTGTAAGTGTAGAGTGTTTATATATTGCTTGAAATCGTATTGCATGAATATCCGATGATTTTCATACTGTTACAACAATCGCATCTCTATCCGCATTGTAACCAAACTTTTTAACCTAATAAACTTGTTCCATATCCATGTAAATACTAAAAATTATTTTTCGTTTATTGGTGTCGAGTTCATTTGTGCTAGTGTAGAAAGTAGAATAGAATAGAGAGTAATGGGTCAGTGAAATAAAAGGCGCGACTTGTCTCAAGAGGGTTTAAAGACAAGAATGTCTACGGACTCAAGGAAACATATGCTCCGGTGTCAAGGATGTCACTGATCAGGGCAGTTTTGTCCATAATTAACAAGGAGGACTTGGGGATAAGTCAGATGGATGTCAAAACCGCGTTCTTACATGGAGAACTAGAAGAAGAAGTCCTCATGGTAATCCCAGAGGGTCTAGAGGTACCTGAAAATATTGAACGTAAGAAAGTGTGTAAACTGGAAAAATCTCTGTATGGTTTAAAGGTAAGTCCAAAATTGTGGAACTAGAGATTCACAGAGGAAATGCGGAAACTGAATCTAGAAAACGATCTTCATGATCCCTGTTTATTCACTTGGAGGTTGCATGGAAAACTGACTATAATCTTACTGTATGTGGACGATATGTTGATAGCCAGTAATGATCCAGACAAACTTAGGCAAATAAAAGCACACTTAAGCAGTATGTTTCAGATGAAAGACCTAGGTGAACCCAAAACCTTTTTAGGCATGGATATACACAGGAATAGAGAAGAAGCATTATTCTGCAACAAGCTAAGTATACAAAGAGAGTCCTAGAGAGATTTAATATGGAGGAATCAAAACCACAAACGACACCTATGGTAACCAGCCAGGTAAATCATAGAAATAGGAGGCTTAAAGGTTGTTCAGAAAGTTCAGACACGTCAAAAGAAGCCAAAAGAGTTCCATTCAGAGAAGCAATCGGTAGCTTAATGTATCTGGCAAAGGCAACCCGACCTGACATAGCCTACGCAGTAAATTACCTCGCGAGAAGACAAATGGACCCGACTGAAGATGATTGGGTTGAGGTAAAAAGAGTGCTTAGATACTTGAAAGGCTCGATCAATTCGGGACTCAAGTTTTTATCCAAAGTAGAGAGTTTGGAAGCCTTTTCAGATGCAAGCTTTCGAGACTGTGAGGATTCAACATCTACAGGAGGCTACGTAGTCAGGCTATTTGGAGACTTGATAGCGTGGAGGAGTCACAAACAATCCATCGTGACCACTTCAACCTGCCAAGCCGAGTACTTAGCAATGAGTGACACATGCCAGGAATTGATTTCGCTCGATAAATCTATCCGTTATATAATTGGCCGTACTTTCTATCCAATTACATTGTGGTGTGATAATAAATCAGCCAAAGACTGTACGGAAAAGGACGGAAGCCATAAACTTAAAACATTCGATCTGAGCGTAGAAGAAATAAAACGGGAATTGGCTTTTAGAGAGACAAACGAAAACAGGAGCAGTATGGCAGTCACTCACGGTGACTTTGTAAAACAATGCGTAGAGGAAAGAAAAATCAGAGTTTGCTGAGTGACGACTAATGAAAACCTAGCTGATATAATGACGAAGCCCCTACCTCAAAGTAGGCATGAGTACTTAAGAGACAAAATAACTAATACTTATGTCGTGCAAACCCCTGAGAAATAATTAAGTCTTTAGATAAAAGAGTTTAAACATTAGCTAAATCGTTCATATAGATACGTATGTCGTAACCTTTTGTTGTATCAAATGTAATCCATCTCGTATGTTCACAGGATAAGCATTCTGAATGCAAGAACGAGAGTCATGATTTGATTTGCGTGAACTACTGGATCATCCGTTTTTCTTTAAACTTATTTCACCATTCTTAGTTGACCATTGTTTATTCTATTTTGTTAAATGTATGATTTAAGTAATGAGTATTGTTTAATGTGCTCGACAAAGGGAGGGAGTGTAAGGAATATTGCTTTGTCGACACATAAATATACATGTATATGTGTCGTAGGAGCGCTGTGAGCGCTCAGCGAGATTTTGGTGGTGGGGGGTTCGCAAGTTAGTTCGTCTGTCTCAAGGAGGAGAGCGTACAGTACGCACGAGCCGAAGAGGTTATAAAATAAATACGTTTATTCTAATTATCTAGCATCTTACGATTAATGCCCTGTCCTACAAAAATTATCAGTGAAAAATAATTGAAGCGGGGATTCCTGTCTCTGATACAATCTCATCACGTAAGTATGAAACACTAAAAATCTCACAAGCGAGTGGATTGAAATCAATCAACTCGCCGAATATCATGATAGTCATAATAATAACTGTTATTACATATATCATCTCCCTGAAGGTAAATATGTAATTATACTTCGTGTCTCGCACTTCGAGATTACAAATGTAGTACCCTACCTTTGGGGACCTTTCCACAAGTTTCATAGCTAAAAATTTTTTAAAACTGGCGCCTCCTATCGGCACCCGTGACGCTGCCTCGCGCCTTCTCGTCATTCTTTCCTTTTGTGTCGACCACTCCACACGTAAGGTTAAGTGAGATAATTAAATTTTTCCTAGATAAGCATTTCAGATGGGAAATAAGAAGAAAAGATCAAGAAGTTCGGAGGAGAGCACTTCGAAGAAACTCAGGAGCATGGAAGATGCTATGGAGAGTATTGCAACGAGTGTAGCACTGCTACAGAAGGCCACTATGACCGGTAAGGTTATGACAGGTGAAGACCCCTTTTTTGTTTGGTGGGTGCATAATAATAATTAAGCCCGTGAGGTATTATAACACTAACTGTTTAAAAATGAATTAGTGACATTGTTATGTGATACATAACATACATAATGTTATGTAATGCACGAGATGCAAGCGGACCCGGGAGGTCGATTGAAAACGACGTTCGACGTTTTGACGGTCGATGCACGAGATGCACATTCGCCCGGGAGGCTATATTGTGATAATTTTTACTGAAATTAATCACAGTCGAGATACTTCCCTCCGGGAGGGGAGAAGAAACTCGAAAGAAAGAACTGGACCTCACAGAATAAAATGAGGTTATGTTCGACGATAGAATATTCTCGAGCGAAAGTTCTATCCCGTAAAGAAATTTTAGTTGTTATACTCGACAATTACTGATTTCGTATTTCTCTTAATTAGATAAATTACAACTTAAGGAACCTGAAACTGAGGCTCAGGTTTTAGATCAGCCTGCATCACCGGGAATAATTCAAACGACAGAAGCAGCACCGATCCTGGACATTTAAGAGGCAAGTAAAACACAAAATGAGGCGACGAACATCGATCAGACTTCTACTACTGAGCTGGCGAATAAAATGGCAGACGGATCTGCCGATCAGAAAGAACAAGACGCGGAAATTCCCTGCAGTCTCGACGAGGACGCTTCAAGAATTATAGGCGAGGAACCGGTGGCTGAGGATCCCAAGTTGAAGCTTTACACGAGTATGGCTAACCGTTGGAAAAATTATTTAGTAGAAGGACTGAAGAAGGAGACTAAAGATCTATTAATTAAAAAGTATCCGAGATCAGGTAAACTGTCGTTGGAGTCGCCGATTTTGAATAAGGAGGTAGCCAGCAGTCTGAAAGATCCCTCTTTAAAAAGGGATAAATATTTTTGCATTACGCAGAAACTCGCAGGTTCTGCTCTCTCAGCCTTGGCTCCATAGAAACTCTAGCTCCTTCGAAGGTCCCAGAGAATATGGAAATGTTAGAAAGAATCTGGGATGCTTCCAAACTTCTCATTGAGGTTCATAGATCTCAGACCGTAGCCCGTAAGGCGTGCATTTTACCGACATTGTCCAAACAATAGGCTACAGCCTTAGAAAAAAAAACCGATGAATTTTTGTTTGGCGAGAAATTGGTTAATAAAGTAAAGGAGCTTAAAGCTATCGGGAGAATTGGTGAAGAAATAAAATATGTACCACATAAGAAACCCATGTCGTCATCGAGTTTTTTAAACTGGCGGAACTCGTCGAGCCAGCACAAGTCGGCGCCTTAGACGAGTACGAAGTCCTCGACAATGAGGAAGACGCCGACTCCCAAACAACCATCAAAACAATCGTCTTACCCGGAATCCGGTCATTTTCGCCATCAGAATCAACGAACCCAAACTCACCGGTCGTAAATAAACCAGTAAGTAGTGTTGCAGGTCGGTTAAAACGATATTTGGAAGTTTGGAAATCCATTACGAAGGATAAATTTATTTTACAATGTGTCAAGGGATATAGAATCCCTTTCGTTTCGCGACCATTTCAAGATCGTTCTCCGTTATTAAGGGTTTGGTAAAAAAAAACGAAACAGTCTTAATCGCCGCTGAGATAGACAAACTTTTATCGATTGGTGCAATTGTACCGGTAACATCGGATCCGAACCAATTTCTTTCCTCTTATTTTTTAGTTCCTAAGCCCAATGGCCAGCATAGATTTATCTTAAATTTAAAAGGACTAAACAAATTTATAGAGACAGAGCATTTTAAGCTTGAAGATCTTAGATCCGCATGTAACCTCTTAGAAACTGATAACTTTATGGGTACAATCGATTTGAAGGATGCGTATTTTCTGATAGCTATTGATAAACTGCATCGAAAGTTTCTGAGATTTGTTTTTAAGGAACAAGTGTATGAATTTAGGTGTTTACCCTTTGGTCTTTGTACCAGCCCCTTTGTTTTTACTAAACTTTTGAAACCCGCGATCAACAGCCTTCGTATCAAAGGAGCTTCTTCATTAGTATATTTAGATGACTTTTTATGTTTGGGGGATTCATTTGATGAATGTTAAGAGAATATTAACCAAACTATAGATTTGCTAGAACGTTTAGGGTTCATTATCAATAAGGAGAAATCGAATACCATATCGAGTAGAAGGTGTCTGGGCTTCATTTTAGATTCTTCTAGGATGAGAGTTGAGTTACCTCAAGACAAGAAAGAATCTCTATTACAACAAATTAGAGCCCTGGAAAGTAGAAAGGCAATCAAGATTCGCGATTTCGCGAAAATAATCGGTTCAATTGAGGCATGTTGCCCGGCGGTTGAATATAGTTTACTTCATTGCAGATCATTTAAGAGAGCAAAGATCAGTGCTCTTTATAATAATGAAAATTCCTTTGACGCGACCATGCCGATTCCGAATTTCATACAGAAGGACTTAGCTTAGTGGAAAAAAGCTTTATCGCATGCTAGCAGGGTTATTAGAAGCTACAAGTATAGTAGAATAATTTTTTCGGACGCATCCTTGACAGGATGGGGGGCTTTTTGTAATAATCAAAGCGCTAGCAGTTTATGGAATGTGAAAAAGAGAACTCTTCACATTAATTACCTGGAGTTAAAAGCTGCTCTATTAACTCTGAAAAGTTTTGCCGCGGACGCAAGCAACACTGAAATTTTATTGAAGGTTGATAATACGACAACTATGGCTTACATAAATGGATTGGGTGGAGTTAGATATCAGGGGTTACACGAACTGGCTAGCGATCTTTGGAATTGGTGCGAAAGACGCAATCTGTGGGTTTATGCTTCGTATATCCCCGTCGTATGATCCGTTGACGTGCGGGCTCGTTTGACCGCAATTTTTTGAGTGTCTCGCACGAGAGATTCCCACCCAATCAGTCCCAACCCGAAAGGGAAAAGAAAAATAATAGCTGGAAACGAAATGACGAAAAGGCGCGAGGCAGCGCCCCGGGTGCCGATAGGAGGCGCCAGTTTTAAAAAATTTTTAGCTGTAAAACTTGTGAAAAGGTCACCAAAGGTAGGGTACTACATTTGTAATCTCTCGTGCGAGACACTCAAATAATTGCGGTCAAACGAGCCCGCCGAAGGCGCCTCTCAATTCTTTGCAACACTATTTTTACGCTTAAGACAACCTATTGATATGGAATGAAAATTTCACAAGCAAATGAATTGAAACCAATTAACACGCCGAATGATACAATATTTGCAATAATTGCTAACAATACATAATAAAACCAGACATAAAAATATAACACAATGGAAAGAAAATAGTTTGCTAATTTTTCAACATTGTCGTCGATTATAAAATTTTCCATTCTGTCTTCTTATCTACTATTAAGAAAATAATCAATTTCTCTATAATTTACTTTAAAGAAAGAAAGAAAAAGTAAAATCAATATTACGTACAAGGGCATTAAAGACCAAAGTACGTGCACGTACTTTTAACATATTCGGTGGAACGATTTCACTTCTGGTTGCAAAATCTGTTGCATCGCTCATGGAAAAAACTTATCTTGCATTTCCTCACTGTGATTAATGTGTGAAAAATTATATTTAACAAAATGCAATTGATACCTGGTATTAAAATTTACTTTCGATGAATGGTATTGAATTCACAAATCAAGAAACTCGGCAGAGTTTCGTGACAAATACATTTACACAGAGTGTGTACGTATAGCCACGAAAGACGGCCGAGTATCTTAACAAAAACATCGGCGAAAAGTAGGCGTGGCCTAAATACTATTTATTGAAGTCATAAGAATATGATGCAAAACCTGTCTAAAAAAAAGACCAAAAAATCAGAAAAAAATAACGAATTCAACGGTCCTAATTTCATTAAAATTGATCCAGTAATTATTGAGATATCGATTTTAAGATTTTTTGACTCAGAGATTAACCTTTTTATGTCGAAAAAACTTTCTATCAGACCCATTTTTAAAAGATCATTGGGATTGGTCAATCCCATTTTTCACGGCACAGGATACGTTAAACTGCTCGTTTCAGTAAAAAATCACTTTCTATCAGACCCATTTCCGAAGGATCATTGTGATTGGTTGATCGAGTACTGACAGCTGATAGACGAAATATCAAAATAACCCCAATGTGAGGTTAATAGTGTATAAAAGTGAAAAGTGAAAATAAATGTATGTAAGAAGTGTCATCAAGAAATGTCAGTGGAAAATATAAGAATATAAGTGAAAATATATTCAGAATAAAGGATCAAGTGATATGATAACATACAAAGTGAAAAAGTGTCATCGACAGAGTGAACATGTGACAGCTCCTTCGACATGGATGGACATCATAAAAGTTGATTGAGAAACAGTGTAAATAAATCAGAAGTGTCATCAGAAAATCTGAGTGAGAAATTATAAGAATACTAGTTAAAATATATGGGGTCAAGTGATTTGACAAATTCGACAGGGATCATGAAACATAATAGTGAAAAATAAGTGAATTCGAGCGAGGAATATGAAAAATTAGTGAATACTCGAAATAAATGGTTAATTGATGTGACAAAATAGGAATGTATCTGAAGTTTGCATCGTTGGAGCCCAACGATATTTCGAAAAAAATTTTTTTCGCAAAAAAAGTATACATATCTTTTTGAAATACTCAGAAACAACGAAGAAACACATTTAGCACATAATTAACGATGAATTTAATGTTTACAGCTAAGGAAATTGGGAAAAAATCGAAAAAATCATATTTTTCGACCGTCATTTTTTTCCCTTAGGGATTGCAAACTTTTTTTACTGCAGATTCTGATAGAGCGCATCAAATCGAACTTGTAAACCAATTTTGAACAAAATCAAAAGGTATAAACAGCGTCGTTATAGCCCTTAAAACTTAAAAATTTTTTAAAAATTCGCATTTTTCGATGTCGATCTTTTCCTATCAGGAGTCAACAATTTTTCTTTGCATATTCTGATAGAATGCATCGAAATACATAATCCTACCAATTTTCATCTACTTCCGAGCACCGGAACACTGTCGTTCTTAGAGTTGAAACATACTTCTAATTACAAATTTAGAAAAATCGTTTTTCGAAACCTTTGTTTTATTCCTGTAGGGAACATCACGTTAAAATAAAAGATGAACATATGCAAGTTGCTCTGTATTGTCTGTTCGAAATAATGTTTAAAAAAAATTTATTAGGTAAGAAAATTTACGAAAAGTTGGATTGTGAAAAATGGTCATTAGTCCAGTCAGCCTACGGAAATACATGAAAATTTTTGAGAATTGCAAACAAGGACGATTTTCGATGCATCTCAACCAGCTGAATCGATTTTCAAAATAAAAATTTCCGATATTTCCCCGAGGTCATTGTCAAAATTGACAATAAAGTTGGAAAGAAATAGTTTTTTGCAAGTTTTTCGAAAACCATAAAAGATAAACATATGTATGGCGTTATCAAAGAATTGTATATCTCGGTGAGACGAATAAAACGACCTATAATAAGTTGTTTTTATTCCTAATATTATGGTCGTGGGAGGCGATTGGAAATAGCGTTTGCGCGCGGCTGATGCACAATGCAAATTGCCACGCTTGCTGACAAACAAATTAACATAGCTTAGCCAAAACTTAATATTATTGAACGAATTTTTTTTTTAAACTTCAAGAGAATGAACTTAGCATTCTTATGAGCTCATCGGATTCTACGTGCGATTTTTCAGATCCTCGCAATATTGATTTCAACATTTTAAATCGATTTTTCCATCATTTGTTAAGAGAGTGCAAAAATTCAAACAGTCTTAATCGATTTCTCGTCGAAAAATCTATAACACATGTATTTTTCTTAAAAATAAAAGTGGTGGAAGACAGTCAAATCTTTAAAAACAAGGAAAAATCTCGTTTTTTGAGGATTTTTTATTGTTTCTATGTGTTTGTAGAACAACTTTTCATTTGTTCCTTCTCGCTCTAACTCTCTCTCTCTCTCTCTCTCTCTCTCTCTCTTGTTCTACGTAGTAATTAATTATCATATTTCAGATTTCGTTTTTTAGGTGGAACAA
Source organism: Goniozus legneri (assembly GCA_003055095.1). NCBI lineage: Eukaryota > Metazoa > Arthropoda > Insecta > Hymenoptera > Bethylidae > Goniozus > Goniozus legneri. Next base: position 20,225 of record NCVS01000319.1, read on the forward strand.
TTTTTCATTCGTTCCTTCTCTCTCTCTCTCTCTCTCTCTCTCTCTCTCGTTCTACACAATAATGGATATGATAATTAATTATTATATTTTTATATTACATTAATTAATTATTACATCTATTATTACGAGAGATTATTACGGCCGTTTTCAATTGTATTTGTTGATCCTTTCCGTGTCATTGTCCACTGTACGTTATTTCCTGCGATCGTATACAGGGTGAAAGATAACTACCCTCTAAGATTACACGGGCGGATAGAGGGGTTCAGCCTGA
>NCVS01000321.1:0-68799 GCA_003055095.1 Goniozus legneri
AAGTCACTGTATCCAAAAAGTCACCAGGGCCCATTTAGTTTTTCGTTAATTACCCTGTAATTAAATACCACCAAACGATGGAAAGCATATTTATCGAACCACCAAACGATTCTCTATCGATTGGAACGTTTGTTAGATCAGCCGCATTTATTTCTTATAAATTAAACATAAAGCAGACAGTAAGGTACAAAGTCCCCAAGCGAGAGGTGGTTTTTCGTTAATTACTCTGTAATTAAGTACCACCAAACGATGGAAAGCATATTTATCGAACCACCAAACGATTCTCTATCGATTAGAACGTTTGTTAGATCAGCCGCACTGATTGAATTAAACCTGCTTTAGTATCATAATATGTAGTAAGTTACTAGATTGTTTGAGATATTACTAGATTTGAAAAGTCACTAGGACTAATTTAGTTTTTCGTTAATTACTCTGTAATTAAGTACCACCAAACGAAAATTCTTATAAATTCGGAACCACCAAACGATTTCCTATCGATTGGTATATAAATAAATTGATTTTGAGCTGTCGGCCAATTTGTGTCGGCTAACATCATGGGGAATAAAGTAAACGCTAATTACGGCTAATTAATTGACTACCAAACGATATAATTAGACTACCAAACGCTACCAAACGACCACCAAACGATTGGTATAAATTCCAGCTCATTTCGTTAGAATTGTCGGCTAACTACATGATTCTACCAAAAATTCTACCATCACTGCCTAGTGCCTAGCATAAACTATGTGAGGAACTAGAGACGTAATAGCGCTGGCTGCACGTTCTTACCCCCCACATGACTGCTCATAACTGGGCCCAGTACTACCATCTATCGTTACAATCGTAGAATAATACTATTCTGTCAGATCAGATACTCCTGGAACGAGATCGTTCGCAGTTTTCATTCTCGCGCAAACAACAAACGAATTTTATCGATTAGTTTTGCATTAAATTGTTATTGTACGTTTGTCACATCTGACAAATGTAATCCTGCTTATGTGATTGTTAGACGAATGTTATTTCGTCGTAGAACACAACCGTGATTTCATATACATGGATGTTTTTCGCGATGCGAAATAATGCGAGGTACGTATTGCAGAACGTTTCGATCAATAAATTATCGAGAATATGCTGTTGAAGTCGAGGAATGCGTATAAGCATTCGTTTCTCTCGATTAAGCGCCTCCTGTCAAATTACTTCTACGAAACATTCGAGCTCGTTAGCTGAAATCAAAACAATTTACGGTTCGATCGAATCCGCGCTTCTAAATGCACCGGAAAGTACTACCAATAAGATGTGTACAATAAATGTCAGAAGAGGCGTGATAATGACATCACGATGACAGGTGTCAATGCACCTGCTATATATATTCGAAATATTTATAATTTTTGAATTTTCCATCGAGTGTAAACTTGTTTATTGTATTACGTTGAAAATTTCAAGTCACGATTGAAAATTTTTTATATTACATGAATACTAAATCAGAAAGTAAACGATTTTCTTATTTTAGCCACGTTACGCTGCGAAAGTGTGACATTTTCGATCATGCATTACATATATATTGATTCGAAAATTTTTCAAATTTTAATTATTATTTTTCATTTATATATAATGTCATAATAATCGTAATTTTTTTATTAGAATATTTATTGCATGATTTCAATTTTATTTAAAAATTTTAATAATTGAGAATTATCATTTAAAATTTTGATTAAATCATGAGCATCATTGATTAATGATATAATATCATAACACAGCCTATACCTTGACCTTGAAATTTTTTACCTCTGTGTCAGACACTTTTATATGTATTGTCACCACTTTGTTTTATAAATATCATCCAGTTATATAGAATTCGATATTCAGAGTACAGTGCTATAAAAAAAACTGGATGCTATTGATTATGAATTTTTTATTTTATTAATAATTTATATTTTAGGTAATACAGTATAAGAATGTAAACATGCCTCATGGCTGGAGGCAGGGACAGTAACAGACGAGGTCACATTTTGGACAGAACTCATCAATTGTTGTGTCATCGCCTTCATTTTAATTCTGTCAGTTATCAACTTCCATTGGGTCACAGATTCAAGGAACGTCATTATATAGAAAGAAAACATATCTATAAAACAACTACTACCAGTTTAGAAGAAAATATCATCAGGTTAATTTTGATTTTCATTAGTATAGCATGAATGATCAATTGGAATAAATACTGCAAATTGAATTTCCGATTTTCATTGTTCTCAATGGAAATCAATTACTGTAGAATATAATTGTAGGAATTTTGCATTGTATATTATAATTTTTTTAAAGCATTGTTGAAATATATAAATAATCTTGTTGTAGAATATATACAAAATCATTGCACTGTGATTTGAAAATTATACATGGGTGTAATGTTGTTAACACAAATCAGTGTATTATTGAAACAAGATCTCCAAAGTTTTATGAAGTCTTGAAACCATATTTTATAAGCAGGGAGAATATTATTAATTGCATAGTTGAATCTTCAGGACTTTTTCAGGAAATTAAAACTTTTGTGAGGTATCGCATTGTGGATAACAGTTAATATTGTAATAGAATATTTTATTGAGTTATGCAATTTCTATACAAATTTTCGTTAATATTTTTTTGTATTTCATTGCTATTTTATTTTGAAATGGTTGCATGGAAATTTTGTGGGAAGTGAAAATTTATTTTTTCTCTCCTCTGAAACTAAGAATTACTTTACAACTTTCTTGCTTTGTATAACTTATCTTGTAAGTACATTGAATATTTTGATTTACGATTATTTAAACTAAGATTAATTTCTAGGCTGTTGTATACAAATGTGGATGTATCTCAACAAGAAAAAACAATAGTGAAACTTATTTTACAAATAGATTGCAATGGAAAGTATGTAGATCTTATCCATGGCAGCAACAAATCTTCTAATATTGAAAGGTATATTTTATTATCGATTATTATATACTCGGATGCTTATTTGATATTATATTATTTCTTTCTTTAGATCAAATGAAGAATATTTAATACAAGACTACAACGTCGAAAAATATTCGAATATTAAAGATCGATATGCAGTGGTCGATGTAAGTCCTACGTCATCCGACATGGCTGATTCTGGTTTAGAAACTGGTTCAGTTAGTCCACACGAAAACACTACTTCGGAATATTTAAGTACAGACTTTGACGACTCTCAGACCGTAGAATATGGATGCGGTAATGATAATGTATCGAAAATATTTATCAAACAAAAATATGAAAAAGGTTGCAAAGCCCGAACCGATAATAGAAATTGTAACATACCGAATAACTGCAGCGGAATATACAGCGTACGAGATTCGGTAGGATTAGCTAAGTCGGAATGTGTATCCGATGATTGCAGTGCTACTTGTTCTTCCGCTGAGACAGAAAATCAACATCTCGATTCCTCTAGTTCTAATGAAACGGCACAAAAAATAAAAACATCTACCGACGAGATCTTCCAATATGAGAATCAAGTACTAAGCGATCCCTTTTATGAATCCGATTGTGGGAGTGACGATAACGAGTCTTTCGAATTAATCGAATCTGGCAATACGTCTTCCTTGAACACCGATGTTGGAAATGAAGCACCAAAAATTGATATTCAACCGCATCCAAACGCCAGACTTGTAAATACTCAAAACTTGATAAAAGAGGAAAAAGTTGTAAACTTGGATAATTTTAATAATACTTCGAGCCGTAAAAGTTCCTCTAGCACAAGTAATTACTACTTTATTGACGCTTCTTCTTTAAACGATGAAGTAGAAATAATGAGCACCAATAATGATAGATCTCATTGTGTCGGTGAAACTTCCGAACCGCAAATTAATTTTTCGGACTACGCTCCGACAAGATCGAATGATTCAGCGGATGAACAATTGTGCAAATTCACCGCTTTCAAATCAATTAATTTGCAAACTGTACACGAGCGTGTGGCAGAATTTCAACGAGAATTAAAATTGACCGAACACTTGGAACCTCTCATAGAGCCACGTAAAGTGAAAAGAGTTGATTCTTTAACTGATGAAAAAACAGAAGCAGATAAAGCCACAGAGAAGGAATCATTGGTTGTGGAAATAAAAGAAGCAGACAGCGGGGAGAGTACACAACCTTCGCCTTGTCCGGACAATAATACAAGGGTAAGGAATAACGGGGAATCGAAAAATTCAGTCGCCACAGATGAACCACCAATAGATACTTCAAATGAGAAGATCGAATCGACGGATTTAGTCAAGGAAGAAAATAGCAAGGAGGATACGCACGAAGAGACAAGAAGATCGTCATTAATCAGAAGAAATACATTTGAACTTGACTCAAACGATGAAAAATTATCTGTTTTGAGACAAGAATACGAAAGGCGTCAAGGTAGTCTTGTATTTCAGAATTCAATTCCTCAATATTCTGGACATCGAGTCGATGGTGATTCATTTTTTGATCCTCCCACGGATACTCCTGTTCCTGCTATAAATAGTTACACCTCAGAGGTAGCTCAAGTCGAATTACCAGCTGTTATTCAGTATCACAGTATCCCATTTTTACCACAGATGAACGATCAATCTTCCTTATTAGCAAAAAATAGTTTCCCTTCGGGAAGTAAGATAGATCATGTCGATGCGGTTTATCCTGTTACCAAAAGCGCTAGCGATGAACTGGTTGCCGATCCAAATATGGCAGATGACGATGCGAACGAGTGTAGTAACAGTCTGCCTGTGACGTTGAGCTCCATTATCGCGCCAGAGAATCGATTCGATTCGATCAAAAGGACGAAACGAGATGAAACTACGCCGATAATTTCTGGTGGTGTAAGTACATCGGATTATTCGAAACCAACCGATAGTCCTACAGTACGTCGTAAAACCGAATCAACGCCCATTGTATCCGGCGGTGCTGTAATAATGAACGATCCGGAAGTGAAGAAAACAAAACCAGCCAAGCTGTCAACTTCCCTGACAGCTTGGGTCGTCGATATGAGCGACTGTGCACGAAATGATTCGAGAGGTTCAACTTCAAGTTCCAACGGAGCGATGTCTCAAAGTTTCTCGTCATCTGAATGTATAAAAAGGCCAACGAGAAAATTGAGTCAAGAGAGGCACGGCAGTTTGGGATTTTTCGTTAATTTGAAAGACATTGATGACAAAAAAGAAACTGAAGTTAATGAGATAACGTTCGATAAGAAAAGTCATAATGAAAATGGAAAATCATACTGTGAATTTTATGTCGATATGTCAAGTAAAGATGTTACACCCAAAGTTAAGAAACCCGAAAAAGAAATCATTAAAAAACCTGATAGTACGAGCATAGAGGAAGGTAATAAGAAGAACATTTTCTCAATGTTTATTGACTTGAGTGATACCTGTAAAAACGATAGCGAAAAGAAGTCGATACAAAATAGAAACGCTTCAGTGGCGCTTAACAAACAAGTAGATGTAAAAACGGACGACACAAATTCAAGTGAAAGTAGTAGCACAACCCACGAAGATCAGCAATGCGCACAGGATCAGAAATATACGCGTGAAGCTACGAAAGCTAGTGTTTTTATGTACATAGATTCGGATTCTCCAGTAGTAAGAAGACGAACTTTATCCACATCTCGTTCGGCATTTAAACGCCATTCTTGGAACGTCGACAAGCAACAAAGCTCTAACATGAACGGTCAAGTTGCTAAAGAAATCATGTTTCGTAAGGAGCATAAACGGGCCCACAGTTTGTCTGTAGATAGAGCCGATGTTAAAAAACTACAAGCTAAACCAAGTTCATCGAGCCACTCGTTGAGCGATGCGGCGAAAGCCGAGCCACTGATGAGTAAAAGTACGAAGAATCTTCGGGATTATGAAAGCAACAGACACGTGAACATGGACACTTCGACGGAAGACGTGTTTGAATTTGATATGAGAGATACGCCACCCAATTCACATGTAGAAATTATTAACGAAGAAATACTCGTCAGTGTCAAGCAACACGAGTACAAAGAATTGGGAAGCGGTGGTGACGCAGGGAATATGGATACGTCAGATCCAAAAGCTTTCGAAGACGAATGTTCCGAAACATCAGCTTGGGACAAAACTTGCACCGAGAGTACCGAAGGTCAAACCAGAAAAAGCGGAACATTTGATATTAGTAGTGGAAGTGGAAGTGGACCGTCACCAGGTAGTGACAATAATGATTATGATTTATCGGATACGTATAACGGTGATGAAACAAATATCAACAGTAAACCAACAATTTCAATGGGTAACAGTAAAATAGCCGAGGCGCATAAGTCTTTGAATGAAACTATCAAGAAAATTGAATGCGAATTGAGTTATCCAACATATGAAAAATACCCAACCAACTCGAAAAAATCTGACGTTACTGCGGATCGAAATTTTAAACGATCGCAAACTACAGAAGTTGCCGAAAAGGCTACTTCTTCGTTCGTACGTTTATCCGATTTAGATAAGAGCTCGAAACCACATTCGGTGGCAGACGTAATTTTCCACGAAGAGAAAAGTCGTTACCGTATGAGCAATAGCATTCCCGAAACATCTTGGATCGAGAGTAAATTGATGATGTCACGAACTAGCGGACCAGTTAGGACTCTTCCAAGAAAGTTAACATCGGTCATGAGCACTTCTCTTCCGTCAAAACAAAAATCCCCCCTCGAAGATTTGACGGGTGAGTGCGAAGGCGAGGGTATTATTTCGGAATCCGATTTAAGTAGCATGCAAAGCAGTATGGGTCGATCCGGAGCAGGTATGTTATAAAATATCTAAAAATATGAATTCTATTTAGAAAACTATTATTCAAATTTTTCATATTTCAGAAGGAAGTACAGAGGAAACTGAGACATCGAGCTTAGCAGGAGCGAAGCCCTATAATAGACTTGGAGAAGATTTGTTGAGAATGTTTCTGGAAGAAATAAATCCAGATGTGATTATTGATGTGGCCGGTAGACGTATAAGAGCTCATAAGTGCATTCTCAGTTCCCGTTGTCAGTATTTTGCAGCGATTTTAAGTGGAGGATGGGTTGAAAGTGCAGGAAATATCATATCTTTGCAGGGGTAATGATTTATTATGAAATTAAGCTATCGAGTAATAACGGATATTTATGAATTAATATTTTTTAGATATTCGTACCAAGCAGTGCACTTTGCTTTATGCCACATTTATAGCGGGGAAAGTAACATACCAGAATCAATCAGTATTGTGGAACTGGCTACTCTCGCTGATATGCTTTGTTTAGAGGGGTTGAAAGAGGTGATAGGATATACTCTCAAAGTTAAATATTGTCATCTTTTCCATAAGGTACATCAAATATAAATTCTTATAATAATGTAGAAAATGTTTCAATTGTGCATCTTTATTTTTAACTTTTTAGCCTTGTCAAGTATGTGCGGTTGGCGTGTTGGAATGTATGCCTCTAGCAGCTGCATACGGTCTCGATGAAGTCTATCGTAAATCACTGAGATGGATTACTCGACATTTTGTAAGAATTTGGCCGACTAAAGCATTTGCTACTCTACCACGTGAGCTCACAGATAAATGCTATCACCAACACATTGTACATATGGTAAGACCTATTCAATCGACTAAAAATCAACTTCAATTGCTATTACTATAATTCGGTATATTCATAAATATTTTTAGTCAACCGATAACGTTCTGCAAACCATGATGGACTGTGATAAATTGTTAGCGACATTACCGAATGTTCGTTGGGCGGAACCTGTATTCCGAATGGTTTCGAATCTTTTAGATACAGCTGTTAAATTTTTATCGGATAATTTATCAGGAGTTTTAGGAAATGAAAACTTTCAATCTCTTGGCAGAGAATTAACATGGAATATCAGTCGTCTAGAAGACAATTTCTTAGCAGCAGCTGAGCGATTGCCCCCTGAGCAGGCTTGCAAAAGTTATTCGAAACTGCACAAAATGCTAACGAATGCTCAGTCTGACGATCCAATAGCAAAAATTAAATGGGGACCGCTATTTGTGGAATTTTTGAAGAAAATACAAACACGTGTAGAAAAATGCTTGATTCGAGATGCGGCACGAGCCGCGCGTACTAATACTTGGTTAAAAATGGATTTGGAGCTTAGGCGACGTATTCAAGAAATGGCTTGCCTGGTCATATTACCACACGAAACTACAAAACGACCATCGAGACATTCTAATTTCTTAAAAGTAACTATATAAATATATTTGCTCTCTAATTTGAACTTATTACATTTTTTTCAAATGTTAGGAATCCAGAACGACTCCAAATCGTACTGCTGCTAGTCGGAGCTTAGATTTGAAACGGGTTAAAATGGTAATATCAGAGCATAATGATAAGTCACAGAAACAAGTTACTGCGACGCAGTTACCGAAAAAGGTATTAAGTAAACCAAAAAGTGATCCTCTTGAAAGGAAAGTGCAGGAAGAGAAACAAAGTACGATCGAATCGACCTTCAGGCCGAAATCTTGGCCAAATAAAATTGAGGTAGTGAAATTTAATTTCGAAATTTTTTAATACAGAATTTTCTTTTAATTAACGATTGATGTTTTTTTTAAGGTAAAATCAAGATACCTAGAGCCTAGAAAACCTGTTGTGAAAGAAACTCCGCCGTCGGTACATTCAGATAAAGTAGCTGTACAGCCACGGCGTAAAATAATGATCTCATCGTCCGATTCATCTCGTACATCAAGCCCTGCTATGAAACGAGCGTCAGAGAAAAAGCCATTAGCCAGAATGAAGTTACCAGTAAAGAAAGATGTCAAAGCACTTTCTTCAGACAGTCTTACCGAATCAAACTCTGCAAATGCTGTTAATAAGAAAGATTCAATTAGCAAAAGTTGTGGCATTACACGACCTGAGTCGCCATCACTTAAACAAAAAAGTACGGATATAGGTCTTTCTGTTGACTCACTGGCTGAATCTAAGAAAAAACCAATGGCCCTGAAGAAAAAGGTCACAAAAATGGACACATCTATGTCCGCAGATAGTCTTACGAATGAAATATCTGGAACACCAAAATCTAATGTATCGAATAAACAGTCACCAACATTAGGAAAGGTAGTAATGAAAACACAAAATTACGATAGAACAAAAAAGAACTCGCCGCCATTACAGCAGAGAAGTCCATTAGTAGTAACACGAAGACCAATTAGATCTATTGAAAATTCAACTGCGGCAAGTAGAAGTAGAGCAGCGGCAATTAGCGCATATCATGGCTCTCCTAGTCTACGACGAAGTTTGTTAGATGCAGCAAAAACACCAGATATTCCAACAAGGTCAGTTAATAGTAATATTAGTAGAGTCGCCAATACGCGGCAAGTAGCGCAATCGTTAACTGCACTTTCAAATGCTAAACGTGAGAAAAAAGATGTACAAAATCAGCAAGGCTCAGAAAGCCAGAGTAAAAAGTCTTCTCCGAAATTAAGTGGTTCTAGTCGGTTAAATAAACCTTCAGTGACTACAAAGAAACCCGCTTGCAAAGTATCTGACGATAAATTTAAAACAAAGTGCCATAATGGTGAAACTCCGAAACAGTTGACCGTGGGCTCAAGATCAGGAACGTTTCTTAAAGATGAGCCCACAATACTTAAAAGGGCGGATATCAAAACAACTCAAATTAATACTTAAAACTTTGAAATAAATGGCATGAGTTACTGTAAATTTGAATAGAAACAATAGTGACAACTATATTAATAATCATTTTTCAAAACGTGATAATTCCAATGAAGGAATAGTACTAAATACAAATTATCTCTAATTTAAGAATTATGGTCGGTAAAAAAGTGCAAGAAAAAAATATTTGAGAATGCATTTATTAGATGAATAAGAAATGTGCTATGATTTTTTTCACACTACATGCGACTGGATCAAGCATTAGCGACATGAGCAAATGTTCTAAGTGACACTTAAGAAGCAGTTTTGTTACTTTCCGCACGGAAATAACTAATGATATTGAAAAATCTCATTTACATACCTTTTTTAAAGTTTGTCTATATATATATTTATATATAACACATACCGCATAGATTATTCTTGTGATATGATTTTTGATTATGAACAAAAACAGACTTATCATTGTATTTAAGATTCCCCCAAATGGAATTACTATTCAGAAAATTATAAACACTCTTACTTTATAATTATAAAATGGCCAGTTCTGCTATATTTAAAATCTTTTACAGTTAAATACTAATTAGCCATATCACATATAATTTTCAAGTCTCATGAATACACAAGTATAAATTATTTTTTTTATTTATTGAGTCAAATATTGCCATTATTCATTTTGATTTTGAGTCGCTACGTGTTTTTTCGTCTGTACTTTAAATATACAGGCAAAATGTACTATTAAATGAATGAAATGCAATTATAATATTTATTTATTAAATTTATACCTATATTTTGCAATGTACATTTTTATGCAATATTTGTATCTAGTCATTTGTATATTTTAAATATTTACTTTTATGTAATGTTAATAAATATTTCAATATAATGTTAAAAGGTAATTGTTTTATTTGTTGATAATTCTTATAAAATAATTATATCAGTACACTATATACAAATTATGTAGTAATATATATATATATATATATAAATACACACATATATATATATATATATATATATATACATGAAATAAATATAAATTATATAATATTTAAATTACACATCTAATAATGTTCCTCTAGGTCTTATCCTCTTTGTTTCTGCTTCTGGAGGTGGCATAGCTTTTCTTTTACTCATACCTTTGCGCTCTAATTGTTTCTCAATTATGCGAGCATTATTTGCATAAGAGTCAGCAACTTCTCTCTATACAAATTAAATGATGGCATTTTATTAAAAGTCAGAATTCTTTACAAATTATTTTCATGTAGAAACTTACTGCTTCAATTTCATCCTCCTCTTCGTCTATTGTAGATACTGTAACAGAGCTGAATTTTCCCATATTTTTCGTATGTTTGGTAACCATAATTTTCTTTGGTTTTTCTACTGCAACTTGATTATATATATCAGTCATTGGCCCTTCGCTAGAACTTTTGATTACAGCTCCTCTAACAATGAAAATAACATTTGCAGCAGGATCAGACTTATAATATAAAAATAAACCACATCTAAAAAAAATATTAATGAGTTTTTATAAAAATATACTTAAATTTATTGAAATAAATTTAGATTCACTCACTTTTTGCATTTTTTGCGATGTTGTTTTTCAATACCTTCTGCGCGCTTGAGATATACAACATCATCTTCTTCACAAGTGAGTTTATGAGCATGTTTACTTCCATCGATTACTCTAGCTCCATCTCTTTTACGCAATGGCAGTTTTTCAATTGCACAATCTGCAACATCATAATATTAAAGAATCGCTAAAATGATACTCTTATGTATAAAACTATTAAAAACAAAACAATAGTTAACCTAAGATTAAAGTCATTTGCCCACACAAACAATAATAGATATGAAGTGGTTTTTCTTCACTGTACTCTTCCTGATCTTTTGTATCAGAGCATATTATACTTCTTGACACAACCTTAGGCATGATGTATGATAACTTAATAAAATATAAACAGTTAAATTAAACTTTGAAAACTTTTATTGCTATGCACGTATAGTATTTTAGATACACACTTTCGAAGTCTCTCTGAAGTTAACTGCGTATACTCCACTCCACTGTCTACTGTCTAGAGAGCAGACGACAATTATCTGATAAAACTGAATTAATGTATATTACTATGTATTATAATTACTTTATGAAAAAAAAATTAGTAATCAATTCATGAGTTTGCATTTTTAGCAGTTACTAAAATGATTTAGTTAGTGATTAAGTTCATTTAAAGACGAATACGTTGAAATTCAATCTAAATTTCAAAATGTTAAAAGTGTATACAATTTGACTAACTTCAGAGAGACCATTCATGCCGCATACGAGTACAAATGTACCCGGTACCACATGTGGGAGAATTTCGGTGATAACAAACGCGCATAACCAATATTTTTATAGTTATAAGCATTAAAGTAAATTGAAATTGTTTTTATACTTAATAATCATGGATTCGACTATAAACGAGCAGAATATTAATGTCCGTTTAGCAGTGAATCGTGTAGATTTTCATTTAACTACAAGTGAAACAATACATCCAAAAATATATACTCCCGGGGAAGAAGTTACAAGTCAACATGATTTTTTGAGGTATAAATTTTTAGATATTTTAGAATTCGTAAGTTCCAAACTTTGATGAGTTTCCTATTTATTCGAATTAAAATGTTTATATTTTTGGACAAATTCGATTGTCTTCATAATGTACTTAGCTATCTACTATTGAATGAGATATGTTATGGAAATATTATGTTTAATATTGAATTGTTCACTGATTATATGGTGTTCCACTTTTTAACAGAGGACATGGTACATATGTAGACGAAGATAATGTATTAAGATCATCGGTAGCTGGTATGTTAGAAAAAGTAAATAAATTGATATCAATAAAGCCATTAAAAGCTAGATACCAAGGAGAAATAGGAGATGTTGTTGTGGGAAGAATTACAGAAGTTCAACAAAAACGATGGAAAGTGGATACCAATTCCAAACTTGATTCTGCACTATTGCTATCCAGTGTTAATTTACCTGGTGGAGAGCTGGTATGATATTACTATTATATATTAATATCTTAATTACTGATGATTAAAAAAAATAATAAAATTGTGGTTTTCAAAAAAAAAAAATTACCTACTTATTTTATGTTTTCTGCAGCGAAGAAGATCTGTAGAAGATGAGCAAACAATGCGACGTTATTTACAAGAAGGAGATCTTATATGTGCTGAAGTGCAAAGTATATTCACTGATGGGTCTCTGTCGTTACACACTCGAGTTCTGAAATATGGAAAGTTGTCACAAGGAATAATGCTAAGTGTATCCCCCTCTTTAATAAAACGTAAAAAAACACATTTTCATCAACTGCCATGTGGTGCTAATTTGATATTGGGTACTAATGGTTATATTTGGATTGGTGCAAATACTTATGATCTTGAAAAGTCTGAAGGAGGTTTTACCCAAGATTTATCCAAAATTCCACAAGAAAATCGTGAAGTTTGTGCTCGATTACGCAATTGTATTATGATTCTTGCACAATGCAATATGCAATTAACAGATACTTCTGTTGTATATGCGTATGAAGAATCAATGAAATATAATAAAATTAGTGAATTATTGGAACCCGAAGTAATAGTCGATATATCATTATTGACCCATCAAAGACTTTCACAATAGGTGAAATGAAATATTATTTTATAAAATAATACAATTATATTTATATATGAATAACGAATTTTTGTTACTTTTCACAAATAAGTTTTCAATTCGTAAGAATGTAATTAATTTTTTATAGTTTCTTAATAGTACATATATCAATAAATCAATATTCTGTACATAACTAAGTAGCACATTATGAGAGGTGTTATATTTTGTTTCTTCAACACTTATATCCCACATATCCTCACCCAGAAACCTGAAAAAAATACGCATAGGAAGGTGGTCTACTGATATTGATTAAATAAAGTGTTAGAAACGGACAACTGCACAGTTAACATGGATGCATGTTTTACGGCTTTTGATAAGGACGAAGACGGATATCTCTCGATATCAGAATTCGAAGTTTTGTGCCGTGCATTATTTCGCAATGATCAGGGTAAAATCTACGGATTGGAAGAAAATCAATTATACGAGATTTATTCGATCTTCGACACAAAACTAGATGGCCGCATCGATAGAGAAGAATTTGAGGTGAGTATGATAACATTTTAATTCCATTTATAATGAAGAATGATGTTAATAAAAATCATAATTTCATTTAGATCTGTTGGAATCGTTGGATCAAAGTTTGTACACGACCGAAAAGTGCATTCCTTGTCGTGGATGTTCAAAATGATTTCATATCGGGATCTTTAAACATTAAAAATTGCGCTGCTAAGCACGATGGATCTGAAGTTATTCAACCTATTAATCGATTGTTGGAAACTGTACCATTTGATGCGGTATTCTATTCCCTTGATTGGCATCCAGTAGATCATGTTTCTTTTATCGATAATTTACCTCTCAGGTAAATATTACTAACCGATTTTGAAATTGCGTTATTCTATTGGTTTATAAAATATGAATAAATTTCAGAGAAGTAGACGCAAGTAGTCCGCTAACAAAAGAACAAGCTAGAGTTTATGATACAGTAACATTTCGAGGACCCCCGTTACTGAAACAACGATTATGGCCACGACATTGCGTTCAAGATTCTTGGGGTGCTGAATTACACAAGGATTTAAAGATAGTCGATAAAGCTGTAAAAATTTACAAGGGTACTAATCCTGAGGTAGATTCGTATTCGGTATTTTGGGATAATAAGAAATTGACGGAAACGACTTTGTCGTCGCAACTTCAAGAAAGAGGGGCGACAGATATATATATTTGTGGTTTGGCATATGACGTATGTGTCGGAGCTACCGCAGTGGATGCGCTTGCAAGTGGATACCGTACAATTCTGATAGATGACTGTAGTCGTGGCGTAGATCTCGTTGACATTGAGAAAACAAAATCAACAGTCATAGCCAATAATGGCGTAATTGTCAATTCTAGCCAAGTTAAAAGCATGGTAGAAGGTAAAGACCGACGACCAGAACTCGGATATAAATTAGCATTGGAAATAAAACATACATTACAAGATTCAAATACTGATAATACATAATATTGTTCTTAGGCCATGTTTGTTGATTAGTATGTATGAAATAATATAAATAAAATTCGTTAAATCATAATTTCATGTTTTTAATATCCTTTTTTATAGTACTAATAAAATTGAATAATTATATCATTTTAGTATAATGCCAACGTATTCAATTCGTTCCTCAAACTTGAAGCCACTAATCAGATTTCCGAATTATTTGCAAACTTAAGTTCCTGGATAATAATGAATTATTAAAACAAATTCATCCGAGAATGCAACTAGTTAACTATAAATTCAATTTTATTTTATTAAATAATATTTGAATGAATATTTAATTAATCGATGTTGTTCAGTTTTAAATTAAAAACTTCGTTTTTTCGTGTTCATCTTGTTAAATTTATATTGGTCATGATAAAAATTTCTCCCGACCCCTTCGTATTTAGTCCTCTGAGCACTGCGCAAGTGCGCAGTTCTATTTCATTCTTAGAACAAATAGACTATATCGTCTTGTGCTGGAAACACTGGAGCACGCTGGAGTGTGTAGCGTGACAAGCTGCAGACTACTGCTCTGAACGTCTAAGCACGTGGACGTAACAGAGCATTCAGCTTACAAACAATAACCTATAACTTACCGAACAGCAACGTGAGGTGTGAACATAAATAACATTTCTTATTCAACATTAAAAATGGATTTCGTACCGACTCGAGCATCCTTGATAAAAAAAAGTTCTGTGGAAAATTATGTATCAGTGAAATATGAAGCTCATAAAAAAAAAGTAAAGACTGAAACACATGATAAAGAAACAAGTGAAAATACACAACAAATTAGTGAGAAAAAAACTAAAGAAGAAATGGATAAAGAAATGAAACGGAATAGACATGAAGTAATGAAATTTGCGATGGCTAGTTTTGAAAAAAAAGATGCTCAACAAGTGAAGATAGATCTAGCGATAGAATTAGGTGCTAAGCCTCTTAAGAAGAAAGGATTTAATTACAAAGTATTGCAAGAAAAGAAGGCAAGGGCAGCGAAACAAGAAGTAAGAGCTTCTGGATACATAAATAAATCATCTAAAAATAAGGTTCAAAAACACCATAAGAAGAACGTTGGTATTCTAGGTGTATATGGGAGAGTCGATAAAAAAGAATTACCAAAACTCAAAAAGTGAGTTAACGTTATTCAGTATTCTTGTATATTTGTATAAAGTATTTATGATTTTTTTTTGTAAATATATATTATATGTATTACTGCAAAAATGTTCAATTTTGAAAACTAATATTGATATTACTGCAATAATATTAAAAATTTAGTACAGAAATCCCATTTGAATGTATTCAGAGGTCTATGTATTGAATACTTCATTGTTATTTGAAAAATTAAATTAGTCACTTATGCAAAGTGAAAAATATAATTTGAGTTTGTTTTATCAAATACATAATTATGAGCTAAAAACAGCACCCCAAAACTTAATAATATTCCTGAGCATATGATAATATGGATGGAAAAGAGCAATTGGGAATGAGTAAATAAAAAACTATAATTTAAAATAGTCTTTGTTGATATTTTGTTACATTCATTATCCATTTCTGGTCATGATCTGTTGTATATATTTTATACTATGTATGACTAACATGTAATAAAATAACATTTTATAAATTCAGTTATTCTAATTTGGCTAATCTTGACCTTCAGTGAGATAATCTGTCTGATACAAGTACATAGATATTCTTAATAACGCACAAAAATAAGTAATTTCACCAAATTTGGTAATTTGATATTAAAATCAATCAAATGCAGCCGCTGTTGGTGCTACTTCTAACAGCATTTGTAGGAAAGCATTAATTCCTTCTATAAATGAAAACATAATTATTAGGGTAGTACATTCATAATATTCTCATTATATTATGTTAAATATAACATACCCATGAATTTCGGCACATATCCATATTTAACAAATGGGAGGTAGACAAGCATGCCAGCTGAGATAAATCCAGCTGCATACAAGTATTCAATTTGAGGTTTATCAATGATCGGTGCTACTATCAGGTACGCAGATATTGTGAGTACAAGCACAGGAATTATAAGTGGGCATTTATATGGTCGAGGATGATTTGGTCTAGTTTTTCTCATAACTAGCAAAGCTAACATGGCTCCTCCATAAAATATCCATGCGGTGAAAGAAAAAAAATCAATTAGTGAATCGATACTACCAGAAAGTACCATTGCTCCTACAAATCAAATCAACATATCATTAGTTTTACAATATAGAAACAGATTATTAATTAAATTTCCTAAAATTAAGAAAATTATAAATTTTTTACCTGCGACAAGAGAATGAAAAATAAGGCCTGGTGCTGGTGTAAATCTTCGTACATGCACATAACTCAAACAATCAAGCAAGTGACCTTCTCGTGATGCAGCGAAACAAAGTCTACCTGCTGCAAATAGTGTACCATTAGCTGAACCAAATGTGCTAACTGCTACTGATAATGGCATTAGCCATGCCATAATACCCAATATGCGGTTTCCAAATGTCTATAATTAAAGTTAGGTTCTATTAATATTATTCTAAATAGAAAATATATATATTAGATAGCGTATTAGATTAGCTAAAAAATATTTACCACAGCTACTGCTTCACTTTCAATCATTTCAGAAGGAGACATAACAGCCAAATATGATACATTAATTAATGCGTAACAAAGAGTTACAAGAGGAATACCAATCATAATAGATCTTGGTAAATTTTTTGATGGATCTTTTATTTCTTCGGTAACATAATTTAAATTGTTCCATCCATCATACGCCCATAAACCAGTATAAAAAGCTGTCGCTAATCTGCCCACATTAACTGTGCTGCCGTCTATTGTATCAAAGGCATTCTGGAGATGTTGCGTATTTCCTTGTATAAGTTTATATGAACCTCCAGCTATTACAACCAAAATAGCAATTAATTTTGCTGCTGTAAATGCATTTTGGACTCCAGTAGCCAGATTCACACTGTAACAATTTACCAATAAAATAAGTATGATTGCCAACAGTGCTACAATTTTAACAACTTCTTCGGGTGGTTGACATTCTGCTGCGAAAGCTTCAACAGCGTATTGAGCAAACGAAAGACAAATGATTGCCATTTGTGAGGGTTTGAGAACTAGTGTTGAAACCCAAGAAAAAAGAAAAGCAGGTGGTGCTCCAAATGCATCCATAAAATATGCATATTCTGCGCCACTGCTTGTATTCATTGTACCAAGTTCAGCGTATGCCAATGCACCACAGAGACTCAGTAATCCACATGCTGTCCACACTAAAAAGCTCATTCCAATGCTTCCTGTGCGTACTAACAGACCTGATGGCGATACAAATATTCCTGACCCTATCATAGTGCCTACAATTAGAGCCACCCCACTGACGAGTCCCACCTGAAACATCAATTTGTTTCACATAAACAACCTATATTTAATTTGTTAATGATAAAATTACCCGTCTCTTGAGGTGAATAGAGTTGTTCTCCTCTGGGTCCGTCCCCCCCAAATCTCCACCCCCTCCACACCCATCTTCATCGTCGCCCAAACCGCCTGCCGAGCCTTCTTCTTGCAATTGTTGTTGATGAAGCAACTGCTGTTGTTGTTGTTGAATTGGGGTCCGAGCAGTACTCCAGCCGTTACCGGTATCATTGACTCTCGCCCGAGAGACGAGGTTTGTTTCGTTATTTCCCATCCATTTTTCATGATTTTGTACTGGCTGTTGTTGCGGCTGATTGATATTACTCGTTTGTGGATCATATCCCACGGAAACTGAAAAATAAAATTTTTAAATAAATTTATGAGAAAATTTTGAATATTGCAGCCTTTAATCATCTATTTTGCAATTATATTCCCATATGATTGTATAATAATGTTATTGAATTCTTCAATTAGACATTATCTCTGATTATTATAGGTATAACTCAATAACATTTTACGTTTAAATCAGAATAGTTTTATGAGCCAAGATTTACAGTTGTTGAGTTCTTTCTGATTAAACTACGTCACACTTATATCCACACTCACGAATCAAATTTGATAATTACACGGATATTGCAGATCATTGAGGAAATAAGTGAGCGGCTTGTGTTGCATCTCCTTTTAAATCGTTTAGATAATGCGTTGTGTGAATGTTGATTCGCTATGCGAAGAGTCATATGCCGCTTATATAAGAGTACCTTCACATAGAGTATAATAATATTGCACTTCTATGAAATGTTTGTTACAAAGTACCGGCAGTAACTAAAATAGTTACTCGTGCGAATAGGCCAAGAATGTTCATACTAAATTTCCCGCCGTCAAATGAATGTTTTCTCCTCTTTTTAAATCAAGCAATAGCAGTCAGTTATGATTGAAGTTTATAGGGTTTTAATTTTCGACGTGATAAAAAACTCTGTTTAATTGACCTTAACTTTGCTTTACAAGCACGTGCTTTTTCATAAATCGTAACTGAATCGAACAAAGTATTTATAGTATAGTAGTATATACGTACGTGCATGTGCTATTTATATGAGTAAAGTATGTGTAAATATAAAGTCGGACGTAGCTCCAACCTGTTGGAGAGATAATTGAGATGAGTGCTTTAAATTGTTAACTCTAATCAAATGCATCGAGTGTCAAACAATGATTAGATCTTATAAACCATTACAAGACACAATTAATATAACATTAATATTTGTAAAATATTAGTATTAATTCAGTGTGTCATTTAATTTAGAATCATGATTGTTTGGAAAATATCTGAAGTGTGAGAATGCAAAAATGGAGTATAAAAAACGAATTCATAAGATGTATAATTTGTATTACGAATGTATTCAACAATTATGTCACAAGTTATATTTTGCACTTGGTTTTATACCAAATAGAGCTCACAATGTTATTTACGGCAGCATATAGCAGGACGAAAGAATTTAATTTTCCATATCTTTTGTCTCGAAAATTATTCACATTTTAATAATTATGGATTCGTGAAAATTAAAATTTTTCATTTCATCGTAATTAATGGATTGCACTCGACAGCATTATAAAACTACAAGAGCTTCATTATAAGAGAAAAAATTAGGTTGACCTTCATGTCACCTCTAAGTTTCACTTCATCCAACCTATTCGTTTTCCATTCTGGACTCTCTATCAATAAGTATTTTCTATAAAATCTAACATGTAAAGGAACGTTAACATAAACGATCAAATTTTAAAATGATAGTTCATTCGCAGTCTATATCACGGAATTTATATTAAAGATTTATATTTTCGAAGCAATTTTGTCCAAATTACTATTATTAATCAGACGTATTATTAATATAATCGTTTTTCATTCACATGAGTCTCTCTCAATTATAAGATCTTCAGAATTAAATTTAAAATTAAATTGAATATAATTGGCATATTCTTTATAGTATAAATTAAATTATAACAAAATTCTTGTGAGAAAACGTCAATTTGTACGAACCCCTATTTACTGTATATTTTCGCATCGCAAAAATAAGAAAGGTTGCAAAATAAATGAATGCCTTTGATGACTGTAGCCAGTGTACAACACGTCTCCACAAAATGAACAACGGAGAGTAACTGCGCCCAGTTTTACTAATTTTTTATCATATTTTCCTCATCATGTGTACGATATAGTAAGATTAGTTACTACGTTTTGTCACTCCTTAGTATAATGTCTACCAGGAAAATCAACTTCCTTCAGAAAAATCCAGTCAATGTTAATTTTTTATCTTTGGAAACCGCATTATGATAGTGTTGAATTATTCAAAGTGGTAGACAAGATCAACGCTCGACAAATATGATCTTGATTCTACCGGATGTTGCACATGACATATGATGATCAGATCAAATTTTCAGACAGAATATCTAATGAATTATTTGTAATTATACGGGGCAAATTAAATAAGAATTGTAAATAAGTTGCAATGGTCAATCAATGGTACCATTAAGGAATATTTTAAGCTCTTTTACAATTATGGATGGTATAGCCGTTTGTCACTCATGACCTTCGTATAAATATTATAGACGATTCAAGTCGTTCGATATTTTGTAGTCATTTACTGAGTTGCGTCTTTAACGATGACAACAATAATTTCTTACTTTTGTCATGAATTTATTTTGAAAATATTCTCTGTTTTATGGTGTTTCTTTTTCAAGCTTAAGATCTTTTTGTTGAATTACTACTAATCTTTAGTTATAAGTAAATGTTTAATTCCCAACAATTTTAATGACTTGACATTTAAAAACATGTTTCAATCTGTAAAACGTGTTAAAAAATATAAGATATATGACGTTATTAGATTAAGAATTAAGTATAACTAACTCGATCGCTTATCGTAATACAACGTGCGAAAATGCGATTTAATTGCCAAAACTCCGACTGGTACGTGCAATACGATTAAAGTTGGAAATTCAATTGAATTGTTAAATAATCTTTAAGAAGGAAAACTAAGAATGCACATATAGAATGGTGGATGCGATATAGTATAGTCATCAGAAAAAATATGTATGTACGTCAATATCCATAGTACACCTAAACTCGACACCACGTGAAATTTGAGTCAGATTGGTTAATGTGTTAGCGAGTAATTGTCGATTATCAATTCGCACTACGGGTAGATAAGTATATTTTTTTTGCAATTTAATAATCATTTATCTAATGTAGAATGCAAATTTCAACATTTTTTACACGAATCTTCATTAAATAAGTACATATACAGAATTCTACTATTCAAACATGTAAAGTTCTTCATATGCGGTGCCGCAAATGGTTCTCGGTATACAACTAAATTAAAGTCAATGAAGACTACTTTGTCTCATTCGAAAACTATAAGCGATTACTCGGTGTTAATTTTTAAACAAAAATTTGTGCAAGAATACAATCTTAATTGCGCAATAAATTTATAAAAACTTGTTTAGCTTGAAAAATATAAATTAAATCTACGGAATATTTTTAGAATATTGAGTATCTATATTTTTGCTAATTTGGTGTTGTTTCACAAGTATAATGAAATTCATGTTATGGTATTTCATTAATGCTCTGTATTCTAATAAAAATATCAAGAATTAGATTTGGCGCCAACACCTAGAACTCGCGTGTACGACGATAACAACTTCTGATGAAAACTCTTACCCATAAAATACGTTGATGCTATAAATTATTACTGTGAAAATATAATAAATAAATTAGATATTGAAGAAGTAAAAATTGAAATCTTAAAAGTTATATAGGAGACTTAGAATGCGAATGATCTCACGCTCATTATTAAAAAGTACTACCGCTTTCAATTTGGTCTCGTCACACTCAACAATCATCCGATCTTTTTTATTGATTGTAATTACTTCTAAATTTTGCCGTTACCCATTGATTAACCTTTAACCGGTATCGTAAGCCAAATTCTGTACAAAAGATTTTTATGTCTCTTGTTCAAGCAAATAAATTATTATTTATCATAGCATTAAATTTCAGATTTTCCTGTAAATTTACTATTAATAAAAACTAATAGTCAAATTTCCAATTATAGTAGTATTTTAATAGGAAAAGAAAATTATTGTAAATATCCATTTACATTTCAGGACAAAATTAGACAAATTTGAATTAATGGTCTGTAAAAAATTAAGCCTACGTGAAAAATTATGCTGATAAAAAATAATAAGGTTGAATTTCATTGGAAAAAACTATTCATTTGAATAAAAATAATCGCATAATGATGGAATAGATATTGAAAAAGAATTTTTTTATTTACCTCGTTTGCAGGGCACGACATGCATGGCTTTAAAAGGGACAGATTAGAAGGGCGGACCGCGAAACCGCCTCTCATGACACTACGCCGCGACTGTTTTTAGTAATGCTATCCTCGCTGCCGTCTAAAGCTCACTTGTCAATTTTCGGTCGAACCGATGGATTTTCTCGTCGATATTATTTCTGCCTCGTATTACCAATTTTTCAGAGCTATTTCTACGGTTTTCTCAAGTTTCAAAGCACCGTAACACGCAATTCGCTAATATCGAAATTGCCTTGGCACTTTTTTACGGTGAAGTGAAACTAGTGTAAATTTATAAAATTTATACTTGTCGAAACTCACTCGTAGAGCTCTCGCGTAGAACTGGGTACTCTTTCGCGGAGTGTCTAGTAAAATATACGATTGAACGATGGAAGTGTAAGAAGGCGAGGAATGAAAATGGCAAAGTGTATCGGAGGGGCGCAAGGAAACTCAAAACGTCATGCGCTAACATACACGCTTGCGCACATTCCCTGTGTTGAAAGTAAGCTCACCAATACGTCGAATCACTGAAACAAGCTTTATTGCACGTGTAGTACGCATGCGTTCGTTTATTTCTGTTGAACTTGCCAATGGTGTCGATGTCATTTATTGGTATTGAGCTCTCGCTTCGCGCAAAATAATCAAATTGCTTGCGCACGCATCACGCTTACTTGGCGCAAACATCTCATTCTTTATGGTTAAATTATGTGTAGGACAATGAAAAAAAATTTCAATGATGTAATATCAACTTCTTGCCCATAATCTATTTATAAGTTCTAAATTGAATACTGCCATTATTATTTTTTATTACTGTAAAATTATTATTACGCTGACAATTAGTAGGGAGATGAAAGAACAACAATTATTTGTATCAAATATAAATTTCTATTCTTCATAGAATCATAATAATCTCTCAGTGTACACTTTCATGGTTAAAGGTAACAACGTTTATGTAATAAATAGTGTTTTGTAAACTGTAAATTATATATTGTATATATAACACAAAATGAAAATTAGTAACTTATTTACATTAGAATACATTAATAAAATGCATATTAATGATTAAGATACTATGATGTAAGTATAAACATGTTAAAAATCATGTACCCGCGTGGAAAATATTGCAAACTATGGATGACACATTGTTTACATTTTAAAAAAGTATAAGCGCATTTTTCTAATTCATTATGATACACCATGGTTAATTCATCAATGTATAACACGTTGTAATTTATATTCTTATATACAAAATCTAGATTACCCCATAATTTTTGAAATTGTTGCGTTTTATGTTGTTACAACTAATTCTCAAAGATAAAGACTATTGTTATTTTTCTGCTTGTTTTCTCTTATTTATTTAGAATCAACCAACAGAAAACACTTTAGAGGGCAAAAATAGCTCTTAGGGGCATTGTTCTTTCCAAATTAAGTATATTGAATAGTAACGCATTTCAAGATAGTTTGTTCACAAGATAATCTTTTAAAATTCAATTTCAATTTGAAATATAAGTCACAAATAATACTATTCTTAAAAATCTATGCTCAATTTTCATAGAAATTATTTTAATATACTATGTTGTGAAAATAACTACCAAAAATTGTAGATCACTCTCATATTATTTGTTCTTTTTTAAAAAATCAAAACTTCATTTCGAATAATTTTCATCTGATTTTGATTATAATTATCATTGTCGCTCCAAAATTTGTTTTATATTCTGTATATTGTACAATGCAGATTATAAATGAATATAAAATTTGTTAATAAAAATTAAATGCTATGATCACTGACATATTATATTCATACATATAGCACACTTGTCTTAATAGTGTTTCCTATACAATATCCTATAAGGAATAAATGTATAGTCATACTGTACCGACAATGCAAATTCATACTTATGAATTACTAACGTAGTTTAACGTACACTGACGAAATAACGATAGGCTAGAGTTGCGAAAATCCCTAGAGCGATGGGTATCAGCCATGACCTCCACGAAGCACTGCAATTGCCAATCATCACATCACCACGCAGCAACTACTAGTTACATATGATAATATTTTCAAAAGGTTCATTATAAAAAAATTATAGAACATGTAACATGAGTTAACATGAACAACAGACAATGAGATAACCTGGTTTGCGGTTATTGATACTGAAAGGTCATCCTTAACAAAGATTTTCATTAGTTTCATTATATTTAAAATTATAACCGTTGCAAATAATTTTAAAACAATATGAGAAAAAGACAATGAAAATACAATAAGAAAGATAAATTTGATTTGAGCATACCTGGAACTGTTATCATCGGATGCATCATTTGGCCAGTTTTTATCTTTTTTGTCATTAGATTTTGTTCTCTCTTCCTGCAAATAAGATAAAAAAAGTAAGAATATTTATCATCGATAATATAATAGAAATTAAATTAAATACCTCAACTAATTCCCCTATAAAATATGGTTCCATCATTTCTCTTGCACTAGTTGAATGACCAATATCTTCGAAAGCCTCAGTGCTATCACGTCCTCCTGTTTCCATTATAACTTCTTCTCCTCCAGGATGCTTTAATAAAATAGATGAATATTATAAAAACTGTTAATTACAAAAAAAATGTTAACTATTTTAAGAAGTATATTCTGTTATGAATTTCAAAACTACCTGAGATATTACTTATATAGTAATAATTTTTTATAGTGAATTAAAAATTGTTACAAATATACTTTTATTATAAATACATGACAAACCTGATTCATGAATTTTGTTACATCATAGACTTTATTGTGAACAATAATCCATATATCTTTAATGTCGCTATGTTTTGCAACTTCTTCACGTGTAAAAAATTTTATACCATTCGAGGTAGTTTCGTTCGATGCCATTCTTATTTGAATTAATATCAAATCTTTTATATAGAATAAAATATAAAATATTTCTTAATATAAAAATAAATTTTTAATGTAGATTAAAAATTATGTTACACCGGCACAATTTCTTGTCGGAATGAAATCTGTGCGAGGCGATCACGGTTATACTAATACGACTTCCTCCTGCTATCTGTTAGCGGCCATATTGCATTGCAACTGCTTAATTGTGAATGTAAGACGCATGACTTGACCACTTGGCGTATATTTATGTACAAGTTATACCATATACGTGTAATTATTGATATGAATTATGTCTGATGATAGACAGTGATATGAATGGTCACGTTTTTCTTATCTGTTGATTATTTCCATTATTTACGATTAAATCTAAAAATTAATTGAAATTGTGAATTCACAATAATTGTTACCGAATTGGACAGTTACTAACATTATTCGAAAATTTAATATAATAATAATTAGTATGAAGCATTTTGTACGTGAAAAAATATTGATGATATTTGAAATTCAACTTCTACGTTTTAAGATATTTTCATTATTCGAATAATCAATACTACTCATAACTCAATAATCATATTGATTGATGTTCTTCATAAATCAATCTACGTCTAGATACATGAAATGTTTCTATAATGTATGTTATAAAAGTATCGTTAACTAAATTAGAAAAATGAAAATGGTTTTTTACCGAATAGGTATATCTCGACCGCTTTGAAATTTGTATTATTCAATATAACTTCATGTCATAAAATATGTAAAAGATTATAATTATTATGCACGATTTTTGCATACTGTCGTGGCAATAATATAGATTATTATGCTATTATTAATAATAATTTATAGTTGATGTTGTAATTACTTCTTTGTATGCGATATTTAAAGTTTTAGTATTGGAAAATACATTCTTTGAATGGAATTGTTTTGTTGTTCTTTGATTAGAACTACAATATGATTTAGCATTATAACAGAATAATTGATTTATCAATTAATAAAATCAATCGTCAAATCTGTATTATATTTTGACAGAAACATTGAGTTTAAAAAGTTGAAAAAGATTAAGTACTTAGAATTAGGAGTTAGAAAACGAAAAAAGTGTTATCCTTTGTTATACTACTCTATGGTTTCTATGTGACCAACGCACCAATCTCTGGCGGGAAATTCTTTAGTGAAAAAAAGAGGTGAGGAGTTGAGGACGTATCACGTAAGCCGTAAGGAGTAGGGGGAGACGTTTCATCTTGAATAGCGAATGCCTATACTATAGAGGTTATGGTATTACTGATTGTAGTGTCCGAAGCGACTGTAGCACGTGTGTTCAGCGAAATTTGAAATATAGATCAGTTTATAAGTGTGTTACTCCGGTTTTTATGAAGTAAGGCTGCAAAGGTATTTCAATGTTGTATAAGTACAACACATGTTTATTTTACGTCTTGCGTAATTGACAAAAACCGAAATTTTTGACAGTTGCATCTAATGTGTTAATAGAGTGTATACAAAAATGTCAAATAATATTTCCAGTGGGGCAATTAATCAAATTATCTTTGCGTCAAAATCTTTTAAACGCGCTGAAACTAACTTACAAGGAAAATTAAGTAGTAGTTTTTTAAAAAATCATCCTCATTGTATGATACCTGGTTATAATTTAAATAAATTATCATATATTGAAAATGGAAGGTCCGAAGATATTGTGGAAATGTATCAAGAATTTCCATTTAACTGTGACTTACCAAAGCCAATTTTGCCACCAGCAAAATTGCCACGATCAGGTTTGTACTTCTCATATTTATTATTTATTTGAACCATTTTTCTATAAATTTAAATTCTTGTAGTGTTTCATGGAAATGATCCAGCAACAGATTTACTTTCATTCAAGTCTGTCATAAACGATGATGTTAATAGGATCATGGAATATCAACAAAAATATAAAACTGGTATGTTTATTGTATTTAGTTATATGTAATATGAAACATTTTTTTAATATACAGCAAATAACATTATTTTTAGATTTTGAATCCATTCATAAGAAATCTGTCAAGTGGAACAAGAATGGAAAAACTGTGTCAACAGAACTTCCAAAATATGTTGCAGATATTGCTGAAGTTATTGATCAAGATCCAGATCCTGATTTTGAAGGAGTTTGTATTATTTTTTACACTTAAAATATTTTTGTTATTTTGTAATATTAAAATATACTTACTATTTTATAGAAATACAATTGGTATTACACTGGAGGTACAGTTAAAAGTGTAAAAATGAAAAATAATAATATTTTAATATTTCCATACATGGGCGAATTAGGTATTATTCATTACTCTTAAAAATTTTCAATTTGTAGTTCTTTTTTCTTCAATGTAATGTAATTTATTTTTCAGTGGCTGCACCTATTGTTTCTGCAGGCAACACACTGTTGAAACCAGTTTTAGCTAGAGCTGCAAAATGGAAATTAGATGGTATATTATATGAAATTTGTATTAGAATGTCAAATAATATATGTAAGTATCCTAATAAAATTATTAAATCATTATTTTAAATAATATTATGATATGAATTTCAGGTACCATTTTAGGAAGATTCAAAAATCATTGTAATGTATATAAATTAACAGAAGCTGATAATAAACTAAGATTGCAAAAAGAGCAGTGCTCGCTATCAGAATTTTCTATCTCTGGAATAGATATAAACATGATTAACACAAATCAATACTCTACTGTAGATGTAAATCGTCTTATTACTGTGTGGGATGAAACAACAGAGTAATTATCAGTGTCCTATCATTTTTTCATACATTGCTATAAGGAATGAATTACTTATTCTCTATTGCTCTTTTTCAGAAAATGTATAATGAATGGAACAGTATCGGAAAATGATCATGAATTAAGTGATCCTTGGGGAAGCATAAAGTATCATTATTTGAATTCTAATTTGATTATATTCACAGATAGACATTGTGTACAATACATAGATACTAGAGTAAGTTTTTTTTAAAATTAAAACTTATATCATAGTTTTTAACGCAATTTGTATATTACAGCATTTTATTTTGCAGATTCCCTTTTCTACACCAATAATTAAATTATGTCCAAGAAAAAATTTAGAGGATTGTGATGATTTATGTTTTGATATATCGAGCTGTAATAGTCTATATAGATATTTGGGAACTAATCATAGTTTACTGATGTATGATGAAAGATTTGTAGAGGATTGTGTTCAACAAAAATGGACTCATCAATTCAAAAGTGCTCCGTTATTAGCATCTACATGTAAACGGTAAAAAGTCATAACTATAATTTCATTCTAAAATTTTAATAATATTTCATTTTTTTTATATTTTCAGTGAGGATAAAGAGGTAATAGTTATAACTAGTCAACTAGCCGGTGAAAGCTGTATAGTAGTTAATACATGGACAAGTGATGATACATTTCATTCTTATAATTTACCATATTCTCCACCATCTATACTACAGACATTGTATGAGTGTCAAATTCAAGGAAAATGTTTAGATCCTCATTTAAAAAATCGACTGGAATTAAGCAATATTGGATCAACATTGATTTTGAATGATGATAACAATATTACATTATTTTCACAAAATTCTATTGGTAAGTGCAATTTCTATATTATTGTCAAAATTTGTTTAATCTGAATTGTATAACTTTAAACATAATATTGTTATCAGGTGACATCTTCTATCAATGTATTACTTACGAGGATCCTATTCAAAAATATAGTGTAGAGAATAATGAAGCATATCGGGCCCTTGTTCACTGGGAAAATGCATCTCTAAAACAACGTAATGTAGTTGTACCTTTATCAATATCAAAACGGTGTAATTTACAAGATGCATATAAAAGTTAGTATAAATGTTATATTTTAAATAATTTGGTTGGTACAGGTACTAAAATTTATTATTCATTTTAGCTTTAACCAACAAAAATTTAAAATTGAATAAAAATGATGTTGAAGCAGAACCAGAATTCTATCCTAGTTGGAAACAGCCAACAGAGAAATTAAAATCATACTGTGATGTCTTAGCTCCAGAATTGTTAGCAGTATGGGAACTTCCAGATGATAACCTTAGTTCGACACAAATAGCTCCTCATATGAAAGTAATGGACTGGTTACAATCAGCTAATGCAGATCACTTATCACAATCTCAGGATGAATCTCAATATAACGGTACACAAATTAATACTCAAGAGCTCATAAGTGTATCTCAAGAATATGATCTCAATGAAATAACTGACAGTTATGCTTTACAAGAGTTACTTTTGCCAAAAGTAAAATCGAAACCTCCTAAAAAGAAATTGAAAAGAAAATGATAAAGATGAACAAATTGATAAAAAAAACTTGGTAGAGTTTCGTGCTAACAAGTCATGTAATCATGTACCTGATTTATGATTTTTTCTTAATTTAATTTATTTATAACAAAAATTATACATTTTCCATTATTGTAAATGAAACGTTGTAAATGAATTCTTCAAATTTGATGTTTAATAAAATTTTGTATATAATTTACACAAAAAATATTCAAATCTTTATCACTAATGACCTCTGAGAAATGATGGTTTCCATTTGGAAGTAAGTACTTTACTACTTTCCTGTTGAACTTTTTTTTCGTCTTCTTCCATTTGTAGCTAAAAGAAACAAATATTATTTGAATTCAATTTTCCAAAAAATATTTAAAATAAAATATCATACCAGTAATTTTCGTTGGTTTTCTCTAAATGCTTCTAATGGGTTGTCGAATTGTTGATAGTAACTTAGCACAGTTCGAACATCCTCGACATTTGATGCTAATATTGCTACAAATTCAATGTAATGAAATATTAATAAAGTATTTTCTTAATGATACTTTCTAGAAAATCATCTTGAGTTAAATTTACTTTTTAGGAATGCAGCTAAGTCGTATAATGTTCTATCGTTATCATTACCAGTCCATCTTGGAATAATTAATGTATTTTCTGGATGATATTTTGTTCTGTTGCTATCCCATTCAATAACAATAACCTAGAGCAATGATATATTTGTTTTAGTTCATTTTTACATTGATATTATCAAGAAGTACATACCTTATTTAAATCTCGGTTCAAGGAATCCAAATCTTTTACATGATGTCCTTCGACAAATCTTGTCGCATCTCTAACTAATCTGTACATTATATACCCATGAGGGTCGAGCTTATCCAAGATTGGGAAAACTGTCTGAAACAAAAAGATTACTAAATAATATAAACGATCTTATTTCTTACTGGAAATATTCAAATTACTGCAAAGTTCTTTTACCATTCCTTGCTCTGCAGTGTATACAACAATTTCAAACTGTGGAGGTGCTAGTGTTTCTAAGAAATGATCCACTCCAGGTCGTTTTTTAAATCTCCATCCAGTTTGATACTGAGATAGAATATCGATAAAGAAATATATTATGAGGAGTATTATATTGAAATTATTATAAATGAAAGTTACTCACAGTCCAATCTGGGTGGACCAATAAATCTGTGAATTCTAAAATTAAAGTATATGGAGGTTGTATGTAAGGGTATTTGAGAGGATCTGGTAATAACTTTTCTCTGCTTGGTTCCTGAACTAACTGTGAAAATATAAAAATACCATTGACTGTAGAAAATTAAAAATATTAAAATTGTAAATCATACTTACTTTTTTGTAATAATTTAATTCATTTTTGAGCCGTCTGTATATTTGTTCAAAGAATGGTAAATGAGTAAATTCATCTTCAATGACATTGCCTTGCTCATCGTAGTTTGGTCTACCAAGTTCATAGATTACATAAGCAAGCCCAAGACTCGAAAATACTCCAAAAACGGCAAACCCATATTTCATATATTTTTTAGACTGTTCTTGGTTTTTCTTATCCTCTGCATCTTGCTCTTGAGAAGTATTCTGTTTTTCGTGTTCTATAATTTGCTGAGTAAAAGTTTGAGCTGCACCACCTACCGATTGAATATTTGTCAAACTGCCAGTAATTTTGGGCCGATTCGGTGCTAGAATAATCAATAAAAATTGATGTATCGCAAAATCTGTTATTTTTGTGTTTATAAATATTTAAAATTTTGCAACAACCTCAACATGTACTTTAATTTCTTGTATTGGACAATAACAGTGAAAATAAGTAATTCTTATTATTTTATAAACTGTACTTGTCATTTCTTACTTTAAAAGTAATACATAATAACAATTTAATGATTATATACCACGCTTTATAAGTGAAATAGGTTAGGTTTAAGATATCATACTTACTGTCTGTGGAATATTTAAAATTGTGTGTTTTTATCGAAGCGATTCTCGCAACCGGCTGCCGAAGAGCAAAACTGCAGTATGTCGCATAACTTGAATTAGTTGCATTATATGTTTTGCACAGTATTCGCAGACTTCTTATTGCGAATGCCATAACTCAAACCGGTCATAGAGCTTTTCCGGCACTTGAACCTGGTTGGAAACCGAAAGCAAACGAAAGCATCGAATGGAATCATGAACTTGGCTTGTCGATAAGATAGACATCTCGCTATTTTGAATTATCTTGAAGCTAACAACGAAAAATCGAACCAAATTTTGCACAATTTAATTTCTCGAAAACTCTCATCATTACGCTACTATGTTTCAACGGAAAATTTCATTGTTTTTAATAACTCTAGGCTTTAGTTCCGAAAGCTACGTCCGAGCTTCCGAGCTGCCAATCTGCACATAGGTACTTAGTCCTTGGTGATTTAGAGAGATCCTCCAAAGAATGTTTGGCGGGAATTTACTGTTCGCTTTTTACACTCCTCAAAAATCATACTTTAACCAGTTTAAATTCGGTTTTCATGAATAACTGATCGTTTTGTTATATCGTTTGTAGATGATAGCGTATTATTTATTCTTTTTTTATTATAAACAATAGTTCTCGAGTAATTTCCGTTTTTATAATTTCGGTTTCAATACCGTACATCTTTTGATAACTATTGAAGATATAAAAATACATTTATGTTTTTACGAAGTAACGTCTCTCTCTCTCTCTCTCTCTCTCTCATTTTTCCTAATGTCGAAATAAGAGTAATCAGTGAACTACTACTAAACTGCAAGTATTCCGTGACGACGAGTTTTACTACAAGTAGAATTGATTTCTCAGTCGTAGAGAAAGTCGAGAATTGAAAATAAAATCACGCACAGTCTATCAAGATTGTTTAACTTGACGAACAAATGCCGCTATTATGAAT
This sequence comes from Goniozus legneri, assembly GCA_003055095.1. Taxonomy (NCBI): domain Eukaryota; kingdom Metazoa; phylum Arthropoda; class Insecta; order Hymenoptera; family Bethylidae; genus Goniozus; species Goniozus legneri. The sequence continues at coordinate 32,583 of NCVS01000321.1, forward strand.
TTCTTTAAGAATCGTCATATCACCTTATGATGGCACGGTGTGATTTTTTTTTTTCAATTTTTTAATATTTTTCTTCTTTTTTAATGCGTTTGTTGAAACTAAGACAATATTTTAACTAAGGTTGTAACATCAAAAGTCACTACCATGACAACTGACACATAAATCTCAAAGGAAGAAAGATTTCTTGGAATTACTCCAATTTGATGACTGAATATTCCGAAGTTTACATTAACGGAAATCATTCGCAAAAGAGCTCGAATAATTAGGTAGTCGAAGTTTGACGCTGGGCAAAGTTGAGAGTCGGTGTTTGAATTCTATACTAGTCGAGGGAATTTTGTGGTCATCTCGCAGAGACACGAGCTGTAATTATTAACAACTGCAGTATGAAATTTACTTAATTACGATTGACTAAATTATTCCTGTGAAATAACAGTAGCCCTTCGGCAATGTAACGTTTGTGTATTGCGTCAATCACACACAATACGGTTGAGTTTTACATCATTTTGAGATTTATGTCGGAAAAATCACGTAATCACGTGCTTGAAGTCACTGGTGACTGAAAAAATATAAATAAGTAATAAAACAATAAATGTATTTATTGTCAAAAATATTAAATTTAATTATTGTGGCTATAAGTATATGAACTTCTTTTGAATTCGCTCAACCCCAGTTATTTTTCAATATTTAATTGTCGTGACCCCACGCACCTATGATTAAGAGTTTTTTGTTTTATTGAATGCCATTAAGGCAAAATGCCCATTAGGCTACATAGTGAGTATAATTTACATAAAAATTACAAAATTTACAGGTTTATACAATTGTCATTGAGAAAGGATGTTACAGAGAGACAAGTTCCAATCATTGGTTTACCAACCAGTGATTCAATATTCAACGGGGGGTTAACTCCGAGGTTTTTTTTAACTTATTCAACATTTTACCCCTGTTAGATCCATATATAAGGGACACTGCTATAATAATTAAGAGTTAATTTATCTTGTGAGAAATTTTAAGCTTCAAACGCGTTGACTCAATTTCACACTATCGGGAGACGAATACCTCACCGAAAGACTCGCTTCGTTATTCCCGAGACAATTGACTCCCCTCCAGTGGGAAATTCGCGCGCTCACTTTGTTCCCTATCGTGTTTCGAGTAGTTTCAAGGAATGCGCTTGACGTCGAACGATAGCAGGTTGACGCTTCGCACCCCCTAAACGCTTCCACGTCGGACGTTTCACGACAGTGCGTTAGCACGTGGGGGCAGCTCCCCACTCGATTCATTGTTCACGCATTTCGTTGGCGATAACGTCCGCGAGTTCTCAACGTCACGAGTCTCGCGTGACAAACACCATTTAATTGTAACCGTTTTGTTAATTTTTTCCCTCTCCCTCAGGGGCAACCTCGTTTTTTTGTTTCGTCCCGAACCCTCGCGCGTTAGATTCAACGGAGATGAATCGAGGGTGAGGTGTGCCATCGCGAGAAGAGGGTTAGTTTGCCGAGGGAATTTTCAGTTGTGGGTTTTGAGAGGAAAGGGATTGGGTCGAAAAAAAAAAATTACACCGTGTCGGACAAGCACGGTATTACGCGTAGGATTAATTCCGGACAAAAATATGTGAAATATTTTTCGCCGCGGGAGAAAAAGAGAGAGAAATACCGTGACGTAGCCGGGTTTGCCATATCCATATGTCCGTATACACCCTCAACGTTGTACATACGTACGGTGAATACGTGTTTTGCTTTCGGATTGGCCTAGCGCGGCCACGACTCGTCGTTTCCCGCTATAAATTTTGCGCCAGGAAGCTGAGCATTTTCAGACACCGGTAATAATCGGTCGAGGGACTTTTCTCCCGTTCCTTGACGCGTCGAGAATATTTTTCGACGGGCAAGAAATTTAACATTCGAGGTTAAAAACAACAGGAGAGCAAGATGAGCGAGCGACACCATTAATCGTGCTGCCATTGGGGCTAATCACCTCCTTCTTTCCTTCGACCCTAATCTCGTTTCACGTGCGCCCCGTTGCCCTTTCTTTGTTTCACCCGTATCCCGCGCGAGCTTTTCTCGCTTTCCGTCGAATCGTTTCGTCGTATTAATCAACGACCCTGGATTCAACAATTTATATTTCCACATTCGATCGATAAACGACTTTCCCGATAGGGATGCTTGGTACGGTATCGATATTTTGTACCTTTATTTTTGGCTATATCAACGCTAGGCATTGATACGATTTAATTTTTTTTTCATATGAATCAAACAATATAAACTTTGGATATTAGTAAAAATAATGAATGAAACATATTTCAATGTTCATCCTATAATGTTCGTAAGTATCGTCATTTCATGCATATATACTTGATTGGGTTACCTAATTTCGGATTTTTATGACATCTTTATGTGCGCATAAAAAGAAATGAATATTTTTGATATCGATATCAGTCTAATTTCGATATTTGAGCTGTTCATTTTGATAGTGGCCTATGTCCATTTTCCCAGAAAAACGAGATAATAAAGGATTTGCGTTAATCATGTAAAAATAAAACTATCAAGATAACAAATAATTTTTTGGAAAAAATGGACTTAGGTCACTTTCAAAATAAAGGGCTCATTTAAGAGAAACGATACCTTTTAGAGTACTAAGCATCCCCAACTCTCCGCAACACCTACGAATCGCGAATCCATATCGAGCCGAGTATCCGCGTTATAGAGCGCATTATATTTATACAGGTTGTAAAGTTTCGTAATCGAAGTATCGCGTGATGGCAAGCCGCGGTACGATAATTCTATTAGACGATAGGACTCGTCCCGCTGTATTTACGCCGTTCGTGCACGCTCCGCCGATTTTTATCCCCCGGCTTGATATTTTCGCCGATCGGCGGACGAGCGAGCGCGCACATGCGTGAGATATACGAGTAATTCTCGTTGCGTGGGAAAGGTACGTTCGGTGGATACATAAATACGCCGACGTCGGCCGGGTGTACGGTCGCCAGGGGCGCGTGAAACTTTAAACTCGCTTTTCCTCGGATCGTTGCCGCGCGAAAGAAAAAAAAGTATAACACGCCTACGTTATATCGCGTATACGCACTAGCCGCTCCGAACCCGACACGTACTTTATGACGTCACGTTTTATCCCTCGCGGTAATCGTTCCGCGAATATAATACATATAGCTGAATTTTTACGGATAACCTCGTTCCATCTTCCACCCCTCCGTTTTTCCGCGACAATTACCTCCGAATGTCGAGAAAAGCTCGCTTATGCGCGATAGGGGAGGTATGAGTTTTCACGTCCAGTAATATAAAATTTTAAATCGATTCATCCTCGTTACGTATAAACGATACATAGTTGTTTTTTGAGTGTGAACCAATAGACCTGTGTCATGTAATGTATCAATTCTTTCAAATGTTTATCACAACTATAAATAGCGTTTCATTCTTCGTGGTAATCGTTTCACGAATATACCGAGAAGAACATTTTACTGAATCGATAAAATGTACAACCCTATATTTTCAAAACGACATTTTGACTGTTTGATAAAATAATCTTTCTATTCGACGAAATATTTGTTGAATCGACCAATACATTTTCAAATCCAAAGAATCTTATCTTCGTCTTACAAAGTATTGTTTTGGCAGTATAGGAATGCACATTTAATTGGCTCAACATTTTTTCCTCAATAATAGTACATATAACTGAATTTTTACGTATATTATAATCTCGTTCCATCTTCCACCGCTCTTCCGCTCTTCCGCGACAATTACCTCCGAATGTCGAGAAAAGACCGCTTATACGCGATACGGGAGGGTGAAGTTTTTACGTTCGGTAGTGTAAAATAAAATTTCACATCGATTCGCCTCCGATATACGCACGCACCGCAAGAACGCGGGAAAGTCGAAGGAACGGGAGCTAGCGCGAGCCTCGTAAAGCGAAAGTTTACACGGGGACGGCTTATAAATCCCACGACGTATGCCGGGGGACGAAAACGCGAATGAACTTTGATAATATAAAGAAAAAGTTGTACCCCGGTGGAGAGAGAACGCGCGAATCGCTGTCGTCGCGCGCGCGCTCGGCCGCGCTCGGTTAGAGGGAAACGAGATTTTAATAACCAAACTTTTTTGTGATCTTGTAGCGAGAGTCGAGGAAAAAAATATATAGCATATGGAAAACTTATCCCTCTTCCGCGAGACGAAGAGTAGATTCGCTCTCCGTAATGTCGAATCTCTTTTCGAGCTATTCAAAGTTGCTCCGCGAGAAACGAGATCCGGAAAAAATCGTAATCAAGATTAAATATGTACTCGGGGTTACGCTAGGGATGCTCAATACTCTAAAAAGAATCGATTCTTTTAATATCGAGTAACGATTTGATATTCATTCATTGAAGTATTGATTAAGAAGTATCGATATTCGAAACATAATTTATAGAATTGGATATGAATGAAATAATGGTACGATATAACCAAATATCGATATATTTTTTCTAGAAATATCGATACTGTATCGAGTATCCTCGACTGTTATTCGTAGCTGTCGCGTCCGTCGCGTCGATCGCGACGCGATAACAATTTTTGTCGTTCGGCTTGTTTTGACTCGCGACTGAAAGCCGGACGAGAGAGGAAGCTGCGGGAGACGAAGGGGAAGAGGCTCCTTTGTCGAGGACAGTATCGAGAGATCGACGTATGGGGAGTAACGGGGAATGCACGCGAGGGAACTGAAAGATAGGCGAATTATATATGTATAGTCGTGGCATGCGCGGGAGACCTATCGGAATAACAAAGCTCTCGTCGTGGAGTGCGCGCGTGGGACGACAATAAAAATCGCTCCTCGCGGTATATCTGTCGGTACGCGTAACCCTCCTCTTTCCTTCCTTCATCGACTCCCTGCGTTTCCCCATTCACCGTGTGACGATCGATTACGGATTCGCAACGAACAATACCCAACTACGAGATTGCGCGAATTTCATTCCTCTCTATCTTCTCTCTATGTGTATACTATAACGCATGGGTGCGAATTCCGAAGACTCTTTCGGAAGAAATGCCTTTGTAGTTTGTTCCGCGACCTTTCAGAATTCCGTGTTGAATAACTGAAAAATAGGATTGCTTGACACGATCGAGCACAAAAGATTATGAGCGACCGTCCTGAAGCGAAACTAAAGTTGTTCGACTAAAGGGATAACACCACCTTGCCAGGCTGAAAAATTTATATAAAAATAAACATTTTTCTGAACGAAACTATATATTATAAATATGAAATAATTATCGTAATTCTGGCATGTAATTAAATAAATTTTGCAATAGTTAAGAGTTTAAAATACTCTAAAAAGTATAAATAATTTATCTATACCAGAAAAAAATTGATTTTTTTTTTTATTTCAGGGTGGCGTTACCCCAATCAATTTTAACGTACACTCTCGAGTGTTCATTAATTTCGAAATAAACGCGTCGCGATAATGTACCGAAATCCGACGATTAAACGACGAAATCGGATTGACCGTGAATGGAGGGGTAGAGTTTTACTTTTATCAGTTTCACGTGAGCGCGAAAGGGCGCTGATCGCGCTAAGCCGCACGGTGACTAATGATCCATCATCGTTCGCCATTGTGTCCGACAACGAATGACCGCGTGTCTTACTCCCGTTTTCTCTTCAGCCCCCGCGTGCGCTCACGGCTACCTAGACAATGTGACTTTATTCTCGACGATATATCGACCAGTCGAACAATACCTCGCTCATCCGCGCGGCAATAACTTAGACAGCACGCGGTGATACGTTTCTCGTGAGTCGCCGAGTTGCTGAAAATATATATATAGATATATGTATACATATACGGACAGTGGAAAAATGCCCACGAGTGGTCGCGTTACGCTCCAGTTGGAGGATCAAACGCGCTGGTCAACGAACTAGATGAACTTGGTTGTTTCCCTAAAGGGGGAAAAAAAAGAAATAGCAAAATTCCGGCAACAACGTGCGCTTTCAACGAGCGTGTCCATGCGCAAATGTATCCCGCCCACGCGCTAATGCAATCGAGTAACCAATTCCACCCTGCTCAATGATATTACGAATTTTTTGCAATTTAACGGTTATTGGTTGAAATTCGGAACGAACAAATATATTATTCGCGAATAAATCAAGAATGCTTTCATAAATACACAAATTGTAAAATATTTTCGATCATTACGCGTCGAAGGGTTGCGTTTAAAAGGGATCGTGTTTGCGTTCTGCGCGAAACGAGATGTAAACAATACAAACAGGCGTTGTTATGCTAGTTTATGTCGCAAAAGGATTGTCGACGTATGGTAATACGCGGGTAATGCATCGGTACGGCAAGGGGCGCTGTCAGTTCGTATTAAATTCTCGACGCATTCCGTTCGAGCCCGAGCTTAATGACGTTCATTAATCAATGTTTTGTGAGAACGAGAAGTCGGGATCCAAATGTTTCGACAGCGGGCACCGTACCGAGTCGGTCCTTTGCCGCGTGTTTCTCCTTCCACACTTTTTCGATTTTTTTTTTTTCGTCGCTGGGTGGGTATTGTGCGTCTCGGCATCGGCAACGGTACGCCACGAGCGTCCTTTGCTGTATTACAGCGTGAATACATTGTAAGTTATGGGCTCCCATTATATGTAAAGCAGGACGGTGCCAGCTCGGCCATGTTTCGTCGAGCCCTTCCGTAACTTCGAGTAGAGAAAGGTACGAACCAAGAAGAGCTCCGATTATCTTTTTTTTTTCGTAAAAATTGGCACTAGTCGAACGGTGTGAACGAATCTGATGTTCGATACTATAAACACGACATCCAAGACGACAGTTTAAATAATGAACTGCGAATGAATGGGGTGTGTTTGTGCACATATATTCTTTTTAATCATAAAAGATTTCTTAGGAAGAATTTCGATGATATACTTATAATTATTTATATTGAGTAACAACTAGACACGGTATCATACTGTGTGATCTGAGTTAATTCTTTTAATCGTTTCAATAATGAGAAACAAGTTGTATAAGAACATCATCCTTATCACAAAACCATAACATTATCATGGAACAAACGTATATGTAGATGACCTCACAATTTTCCATTTGAAAATAGTACTCATACACATAAACGATATAGCTCAAAAATGAACATCTGATTCACAATCGATAGGCATGTCGATTTATTATTAAGTTCAAAATTCGATATAAACTCTACTTGATTTAGGTAGTTTAGAAAGTGAATGTTGAGACAACAGCAAATGATTTCAAGTCAAAAAAAGTTTCTTTGGAAAAGAGACCAATTGGTCTCTTTCGTTAAAAATTGTCACCAGTTTAAAAGTAAGAATAAATTTGAAATTCTGTACTGCAAACACCGTTTTCGAATAACAAATTGCAGATGGATGTAACAAGTTTCGCAAAATTCTTCAAACGATTCATTTTTTTTTCAAATTCCTACTAGCTGCAAACCGATAATCGTTAAGTATCATACATTGATTTTGAGAATAAAACCAGAATTCGTAAAATAGTATCCATTTCTTTTCGAAATGAGATAGTTTTAGAAATGGAATATCACCCTTATTCCTGTATTACCAGTGACGGGGGCAATGGGGATAGTAGTTTCGGTGTTCGTTTACGAGATGTCACCACGGGCTTCGCGTGTAAAGTCGGACGACTTTTACGATCCCGTGGAACAAAAGTTCCTTCGGGAAAGGATTTACGATCCTTCGGATTCGCCGTGTCAAAAGTCGCCCCTGTCGTACCCCGTCAAGTTGCGCAAACGTTATCGTTCCGAGAAGGAAAATTAATCTTCTTTCGAACGACGTTTAATAGTCTGATTTAGGAATTGGTTACTTCGAAAATTACACGTTACTCGTTATCAAAGGAATGATATTTCACGAATGAGAAAATAAAATTCAGAGAATCTATAGATTTTTTGCATGCATTTATTTAATGAGTACTCTACTTTCGTGAAGCCATATATGTACGAAAAATAATATGTTTTGCCCTCTCTCCGGTGCAAAGCATTAATATAAGTCGATAAAGGCAGTCGGAAATTTTTCATTCGCATTCGTTCGTATTTATACGCGAGTGTATTTGTGCCGTATACGTGTATTCGCTAGCCCTCCGTAGTTATTAGAAGAGTGGATGCAAAGCGTGTTCGGGACACGCCAACTGACCATTATGCAGATTTTTAACGATAAGATATATCGGTCGTTTGCTGGCAAAGCGAACGCAAAATGTGTATTCGCTTTCTCTCGATATCTCGCGGCTTCCGTTCTCCTAATTTGTTATCTCGACTAATTTTTTCTCGATCGAGTAGACAGCGGAGGGATAATCTCAGGTGGTTTAGCGATAGACGATCGTTTCCATTCGTTCCCTGAAAAAATTCATGAAACTCGAGTATCAATAAGTTTGTCTGGTCTCGAGTGCCGCTTAAGAATCCTCTCGAGGGGTTTTATTTCCGCATTTCGTACAATGGTTCGTAAAACACCGTTTAATATTTCGATTCTCTCTTATTCCATTCGGAATTAAATATGGCGAACCGAGAGTCCATCAACGACGGCGCCGCGAGTAGGAAAGAAAAATTAAAAATTAATTTGCATATTATTACTTGTTTAACGGGGAGAGAAAACTCATATGCATACCTACATGAGAAATAAGCAGAGCAGCGAGGTCAGAAAAAAGTATACATTTCGTGCGTACGAAATCAGGCGAATTGTCAGCGGGAGAAGAAAAAATAAAAATGATTGGAGCGATTTCGACGGTGGCGCGCGATGTCGTGGCCTTTTTGATACCTTCGCGAATGATTCGCCAAATGTTAATGAGCGACTCCCATCTAGTACATATTCATGAGTCTTTTATCCCCTTTTGCGCGTTCCAGCACTCAAAAAAAGATGTGAAACGGATACGTGGGAGTCGGGTACATGCATTCCGAAGGAATTGCGCGTTCTGCTCCTAGCACTCGTTTCAAACGAGGGTAGGGTCTCCTCATGTACGATTCAACCCACATAAAATACGCACGAGGGACATTAAAATACTATTTTCGAAATAATTTCCGGTGTTTGATACCTTCCCTCCCATTAAATCACGTCGACCGATATATAGCCCGCACGAGTTATGCCCGATATTAGCATATTTCAAGTCGTATAATTTATGCATCCATTACGTCATCGGGAGGGGCCAGGGGAAGAAAGTCAAAGGGGTGCCGTACGCGCATTAAGTGGAATCTCAAAAGGGGGATATAAAAGACGATCTTTTCCTGTGCCCGACAACGGAGAGTCTCGTTTATTGATTTTATCTCGAGGAAGGGTGAAATGCTGAATGGCGAATGATCGATGATACGACATTTATTTACCAAAACATTGAAATTTGAGCGATAATTGACGCGTCAGAGATAAACGACAGATTGATCGATCTTTGAGCGTTTAAAGAGAGTCTCAACACGTTGGTGTAAAAATGGAGAAGTTTTCAAAAATTTGCAATTATCAAAATATTTTTTAATTATCAAAATATTTTGAAGTATCACTGCGCGTAGTCGTTTCGCTGGAAGCGCAAAAAGGCACCAGCAGTAGTCGATTGAGATAACACTTTGAACGTAATACGCGTTTCTAATCCCGAGCGGCATATGGTTCAACATGCGAAATCCTACCCCTTCGCCTCACTCGGATGGTCCGCGTTCAAAATCGAGGAAACTTCCTCTCGGTTTTGCAACTCTCACAGATATTTCAAGATTTGAGAAAACAGCAAATGAGAGTAAAAAGTAAGAGTTAATTAGCCCGTTCAAATCTTCGGCGAAAATTATTTTCATCTCTCACGGTATTACGTCTATCCTAATTACTTTCCATGGGAGCATTGCAGCAATGAGAAAGAGAGAACCTTTTCGCGAATCGTTTAGCTAGAAATAATACTACTCCGTAAAAAAATGTTGTTGAACGTACTCAATATTTGCGTACGTTTAAATAAATATTTAATTTTCTAGACAAAATAACTGTTTGAATGGCATATACCAATTTTATTTCAACTAATATTTTTAATCATTTTAAACAATCCATTTTATTGAATCGAGTATTTATTTTTCTGTATTTTTCTGTATATGTATAAATATCAAAATGTTGTAATCAATTTTTTTTAATGTAGAATTTTTACATGGAATATCTATGAAGATAAATGTTTAAATTAATTTGACGGACGATACGTCGCTGTACTCCTTCCGCGTCAAAATACGGGGGCACTCGATCTCAGAGTCACTTGTCGCTTTGGAGCCGTGAATCGCCGATTCCTTCGTTATCCTAATTATGCACATAATAAATCGCACGCAAAAGTACGACGCGGCCCAGAATAATATTATATATATATTTCGTATAAGTCGAGGGTGACGTTTTCTGGGAAACGCAGCTCTTCGAACGAAATCGTTAAAGAGCCGCGTCCCTGCGCTTCGGCTCCTGCCTCTCGCGCTCCGAGTAATTAGATATGGTATCTTTGCGTTAATTAAATCACTTTTTACTTGATTAATTAGTAGTCAGCCAGAGGTTCGTTGCACTCGAGGATCACGATCGCGCGAGGTTCGCGCTCACGCGTCGATTTTTCTCAAAAACGAGTGTAGAGTTCCTTACCGTTTCTCACGAACGCGTTTTATATTGGCCTAAAAGTATATTCTTCAGACTAGATATATATACAACACGAAAAAATTGAGGTAACAATCTTCATTTCTAAACGATTGTCTCAAAACTGAAAATCATAGAATCACTTTATCGATCGATTTATATCATTTTTACAACCCTCTAAAAACGATAATTGTCCCCTATAAATTTTTTCGAGGAGTGTAAAATAGAGGAGATTGAATGGACGTAGGAGTCGAATCGAGTGGACGCGCGCACGGTGCGCCGTAAGAGGACAGTCTACGAAGGCGGAAGTGCGGCTTGATATCTCGGTTAATGGTATCGTAGCGAATGCCGTCGTCACGTTAGAAGTGCGGGCTAATGAGTCGCGAGATAAGTGAGGCTCCTTAGAAATTCAGCTGACTGGCGGTGCGCGATCGTATATGCCCGCGAAGTGAACCCGCACGGAGGCAATCTGCATTTTTAAACATCCGCATAGAAGGAGGCGAGGAGAGAAGGAGTAAGCAGATGCCGCGAACTCGCGCGCTCGAGTGGCCCCTCGAGCGGCCCCGTTTCGGATTAAGGTCGCGCCGAGACTACTCCTCTCCTTCCCGTCGAACGTCTTCGCCAACGTCTTTTGGTACCTCGTTCCCGTCGAACATCGATATTCCAGTGCGCATCGCATGCGAATTTTTCGCCGCGGTGAGAGACCCGTTTTATGCATAAGGATATCGCGATAGCGTTCTTCATCGTTTTAGGTGCTTACACACCCTTCCGATGGTACTCTCTATGTATGAATCGACACTATTTTTACGAATCTTCTCTACGAATTGAAAATTCTCGCTTTTCCAGTAAAAAGGTTCCTCGTTGAAACACTGAAAGAAAGTAGGAGCTAACTTGATAACACAATGCTAATTCAAATAACATTTTACAACAATGTCGATTCTGAAGAATCAGCAATGTTTGTTTTAATCATTTTATTAAAGATTCTCAAACAATGCACCCGGGTCGAAAAATTGGCACACTTTTTAATCTAAGTGATCGATATTTGAACTCGTTGATCTGTTTTTGAACTATTCAGTACATTTTAATCTATTTTTGGTCTACTGACTTGTGTAACAAATGTATTACGAAAGACCAACATAAGACTAATTATGGAACTTAGACAAAATTTTTTGCTTAAATCTTATTAGAACAAAACAAGATTAATGATAATGACGAAAAAATCGGATTTTAATCTGAAGGCGATTAAAAACCAATCAAATAACGTCAAAAAAAAGTCTTAAATTGGTCGGAAATGTGAATAATACGGGCAAAAAACAACCAAATTCGTATTCAAAATATGATTATAAAATTAATTAAAAAATATTAAAAAGTATTATAAGTTTGAAAACAGATCAACTTTTTTGACCCGGGCAAGCATTCATAATGAATACACAAAGTTGAATTTCATTTCTGGATAAATTCATACTAGGTTTTGTTGTTTAAAATCATTATTTTTCTCTTTCGGTGTCAAAGACACACAATTCGGATACAACTCGACGTCTCTTTTTCTCGATGCGCATACATTTATAATCGAATTATTGTCGTCTACACGCACGTCTGTTTCTTTACCTCAACGTTCACAGAAACGAGGTGTTAAATGACCCGAGGAGTCGCTAGTCTTCGGCAGGCCTTACCCATTCGTTGCAGAATTCAACCTCTCATTTTCTTTCCTTCTCTCTCTTTCTCTCTCGTTCTTTTTGCGACGTTCAATCGAGTCAGCGGCATAACTCTTTGGTCGAGGTGTGCGCGCCGATGCATCCCCCTCATACGCGTTATTTCCGCGCGCGAGAGTCTAGCGATACTCTTGTCGAGAAACTTTTGCTCAGCGCCAAAGAAAAATATCGCATTATCCCTTTATTTTCTCTTTCTTCGAGAGCGAGGAGACGGGAGTTTCTCCTCCCTCGCTTTCCCGAGGATAGATCTCGTTTTGGTGAAGAAGAAAAAAAATGAATTATCAGGAGTAAAAAGAAACGCTCCGTCTTGATTGCGCGTCGGTCCAACTTCCGATAAATATCCGATGAGCGATTTGGTAGTCGTTAAGGAGGTGATTTGATGAGGTCGCCAGAAAGAGGAAGCCGGGCGCGATAAATTTGTCAATTTTAAATGCGATTACGCCCGGTTGGAGCGTTCTTGAAGTAGTGCGTCGGAACCTGGAGGAACGAGGGGAGGGAGGGGACAATAATCACGGAGCAATTATTTGCAGGCACCTTTGTGTTTCTTTCTTCGCAGTTGTACTCATTCTTTTTTCGTTCAGCTCTTATTTCTCCCCGCGCATTCCGTACGGTACACCGAATCTCCCCTTTTCTCTCCTTTCAACACTGCAGTAGTCTCTCTCGTTTCGATTTTCTCAATTTCCTCTTCTCGTTCCGCCAGTAACGATTTTCCCTTTTTCCCGTTAACCCAAGTGTTTCGGTACCGGGAAAAAGACGTGCAATTGCAGCACGCGATAACTAAATTATAACGCAGTCGGAAACGGCTAACCCCCGGCGTTATTAAATTCTTACGTCCGTCTCGATTAGTCGATTTTTCTGAAGCGCGCGCGCTCCCCGATCGCTGACTGTTCATTAATGACGACGAACAGAACCGTTGCGAACAATCACTCCAACGGATGAACAATTTCGATTCGTTTCGTTGAAAATGATAAACGTTCCCGTAATTCCGTTAAGAGCGTCGATGTGGACAGGAAACTCTTATTGCTAGATACGAACGAGTTTCAATTTCTAATTTAGGCTAATCGCAATGTCGATCGGTATTACGAATAAATATTTATAAATTCAAAAATCAAAAATTTGCGCTCTTCCATGTATTCAAATTGCGAATAGTTGTAACAGACAGCTATTTGACGTTCCGAATCCTGCCATATTCACGCTGTTTGTGGTTTCCATGACCGTGGCTAGTTCCATCGCGAGTTCTAGCCATAACCTCATCTCTGAAATCTATAGATCGCACAGCTATGCAAATTAAAGAAGAATGGTTAGAAAGTATATTAGAACGAAATCCAGCTCAGATAAGTTTTTTATTGTGGATAAATCGAATTCTGACCGCATACGCGGTGCGATATTTGATAAATAATGTAATATGGATCATATATTACCATTTATTCCTCGTTGTTATCTGCGCTCATACGTGAAGAAAGAAGCTAAAATAAGACGACGAAAAGTACAAAACTAGTTGTTCATATTTCTTGCCGGTATACACAAGTACCCATTACCCGAAGCAATTAATTGACTGTGAGTTATTATCGATAAACTCTGTAAATATACAAGCAATGCGTGTATTGATTAATAAAGACCCGCGGGAAACTCCTCCCGCCCGGCTTAATTAAGCGATTGTTGTGTATCTATAACTTATTATCGGCTTGATAATTAACCTCTCTCGTTTTACCTATAAAAGTCATTTTCTCTTTTATATTTTTAAACAAAAAAGCGAGAAAGAATTCATCAACCGCAACCGGGGCGTGCATCGTGATTTATGGCAAATTATCGGTAACGCGGCTCCCATCCAGCAGGATATTACCTTTCGTTATTCGACGGTAAACAGCCGGCGCAAATTAATATGCGACGGTGCGTGGCTAACGGCGTGATTTTGTTTCGAGCTACCAGCAGATAAGAGAGGAAAAGAGAGATAGAAGATGGAACATCGGTTGCGGGGAGTCGTTGCACTCGGACAACGAAAGAGAATTGGTTCACCGGTGGCAGGGATGATTCATTGAGTTCTCATTTTTGACGTGGTTTCGGCTGATTACGTCGTAAATCATCGAACTAAGAATATTAAGACGAGACGAGCTCTGGCTCTTTCTCCGTACACGGTAGAGAGAGATGTGTAACATGTTAAAAAATCCGATTGTCAAAACTTTCATGTTGATTATTTAACACTCACAGTTATTAATTTAATATATATATAAGTTTTACTATTTAGTCTTAACAAAAGATAATTGTATAATTTTGTTAGATTGAAATAAAAATTTCTTTCCTTTTACGAATTTCGCATTATTTATAAAAAATGAAAATGTACAATTAAATGTAAAATTTAATATAATCGTTTTGTCGTTTGATATTTCAAAATGTTTGACGCATGCATTCAATTTATTTTTGCATAATCATAATTTTAAATTTCAACATGTAGAAATTATGTCGGTTCAACATAAAATTACAAGTATATAGACCTCTACAGACAACTAATTTATGTTAAATTAAGAGCATCTTTTTTTACAGTGTGGGCTTGTTTGGAGTGAAAAACCAACCGATATAATCGAAACTGAAACGGTCGATAAGAAAAAATATATTTCGATTTCCTATATCCCCTCCCCCCGGTGGAACAGAGCTCCCTTTGAAACATCGGTAGCGCCCGAAGTCTATTATCCGTAGTTCGTGTGTTCTCTGAACCGAAGCCGTAGCTGGTTTCGAACGCAGTGGGACTCGGATTCGGTCTATCACGATGATCAAACTCGCGGGAGCAAGTGTAACTGTCGATAGGCGTTTGTGCGACTGACGAGCCCGCGAGACTTGAAAGGGACCACCCACCAGCCGGAGCCTGGTGGCCCTTGAAACGGCATGACGGCACGCAGCCGAGCCCCACACCGCGCGAGTACATCGCATTTGCGCGCGCGCGTAATACCAGACATAAGCTCCATGTACACTGGCGAACCTCGATTCCGTAGCAATTTCCGGTTCCAGCGGTGGAAGCGTTGCACGGGCATTGTGCAAAGGCACCGGCCACCAGCCCGAACGTCGGATTGCAGGAAATAGATAATCATCGGACGTTTAATTACTTCCTAAGCGATCGCCACCGGAATTAAGGGATATCCAGCGGGAGTAGGTAAAGCGCGCGCGTGTTAGGCGCCTCTGTCGCTGTCCCCGCGTCCGGCGTTTACTGGGAGACCTCCATCGATTATTCTAGGTCAATCAGCTTACGAGCCACCACTCGATATATCGTCCCTACAATGCTAATGATAAACGCTGCCGGGCTAATGGACCCTCTCGGCTATTTGCGCCTCGCTAAGATTCACCGCGAGAGTTTACTCGAGCTCGAGTTTTACTCTCACCGCGTGTAGATAGTAAACATAACTCTTACATCGAAGAACAATTGATATTTTTGGTAAGTGTGACGGCCTTAATTTTGACAATTGGTTTGTGCGTTATTTCGTTTTAACATACATATTCACGTACTTCTTCTGGTCAAATTTGGTCAAAAATAATTTAATCGAATCGAGCAGGTGATTATTTTAAGAGATCACTCGATTGATTTAATTAGACCATTTTTTGAGATAAAGTCATTCGAAAATGACAACTAAAATCCTTCAATTTTTTCAAGGAGTACAATATCAAGCCGATCCAATATTCCTTTTCTTCACAGTATACATTTTTTCGCGATACCTACGAAGCGAGCGAAAACTTCGTCTCTGAATTTATGGGTAAATAGATCGGAATTCCTGTAATGGAACTACCGGGCACTCTCTAGAAATGATAAACAACAAGTCGTGCTCAAAACCGAGCCAATAATATTAGACGCTAAGTAATCCGGAAATTTCAAGACTGAGTTTACGAGAACGTCGTAAAACCGTTTGTATCGCGGCTTACCGATCCAACGAAATCTTTTCATGAGATATAGCTATCAATTCCGGTAGACGTAATTGTTAATAATTGAGGCTGCGCGAGACTCGTAAACCATAATGACGTAACCGAGTTGACCGTTAACACAAGCGACGCGTGCTCCTGTATGGGACTGCGGGGAACCCGAGCGAGTGTGCAATATCATCGCGCGGAGGTAGCAGGTTATACCAGCAGTTGGAAATGACTGTAGCTAGTGGATATATACCGGGGGCAACTGGTATAATTATTTCCGCGGTCGGTTGAACGACCCATTTAACCTATAAAATTTGCATACAAGGTTAGGTGGCAGCTTGTTACGTAGATCGTTCCCTATATTATTCGTCTTCCGATAGAAAAAAAAATATTCACCCTTCTACGTAGGGTGACCGAATACAGAAATTAACGAGGGATAAACATCGAGATGCAATCGGGCAGTTACCGGTTCATCGATCTTCCGCCAAAATTGAATTAATAGTCTCGATACGGTCGGAGAGATTTTCGGCGAAAATTGATTCGAAAGCCACATTTCGCATGGAGGGATTGGCAAATATTCGCGACTAAGCGGTCATTTCGTGCTCGAGATGATTCGCAAACTCGCAATTACGTTTTATTCGCCGGCTAGAGGATCTTCGAGTCTACTCTCTCGCGTACGCATGTACGTAACGAGTTTACCGATTATTAAGTGAACCCATTACGAATATATCCTGCCACCCTTTCAGCGTCTCGGGGAGACACGTGCTCTCTCTCTCGGGCGCTTCACCCAGCGGGAAAATCGATTTCGAGCTACGCGGACCGTGCCTCTATTAGATTTGCTGCTACTTTCGTTCGTCGGGGGGGTCGAGCTAGACGTCGCTCGCGCGTCTCCTCCTCTTCTCCTTCTCCTCTTTTTTCTCTCTGTCTCTCGCTCGCTCTTCTTTTCCACGTTCTCATTGCGCTCGAGAAAACGCGCGCAATTTTCGTACGGGGATGGGTCTCGAAACGAAGTTAAAAACTCGGACGTCAATTAGACCAAGAGGTCTCGGGCGTAGGTCGTCCCTGAACCTCACCTTCGACGCGATCGATAGAGTGGGAAAGAGAGAGAGAGAGAGAGAGAGAGAGAGAGAGAGAGAGAAAGGGAGAGGGGTGGGGGGGAGAGCGTTTACTCAATGTCATCGACAGACCGGCGAAAGGAGTCGAGAACTTTCGACAACTGGATGCCGCGGAATCGATCCACCCTCCTCTCTCGCTCCTCCTGACGCGTAAATTCGTTAAAGTCACCTCACCCTCCTCTATCCTTCGATGCGCTCGCGAATTCAGATTGCTTCCTGCCGCTGTAGGTTCTCGTTCTTCGAATACTTCGCGGGCGGCTTGACATCGGCGCGTGCGACACGTCGATTCCGGCCCATCGTCCGCCCTTTTCCAAGTTAATCCAAGTACTCGGCACGCGAATGTCGCGAGGATTAGAGGATCGATTGACGTTCAATTTCGAATGAACAACGCTCTCGCGAATTCAATTGTTATTCTTAAAAAGCCGTCGCTTAGATCGCAGGAATACCGGAAGATATTTGTTGATTCAATTTTACTATGTCGATTAGAAAACAGCAAATCGGTCGTTGTTAACTGAAAAAAATAACAACTAGAAAAAATAGTTAATTCTGCCAAAAATTTAAATAAAGAAATTACGATCTCTTCTGATTGTTCTGTATAAGTTTATTTCTCAAATACTGAAATTATTTCATAAATCTCACGATTAAAAATGTGAACAAAATTCGTTGCGTTGTATATAATACAGCTCGTCAAAGTAAACGTTAATTAAAAATGTAACTCGAGATCCCTTTTGTATCGAGTAACCGGGTGGTAAATTTGCTGTCAATTGATATATGTCCCTCCTTTGTATATCCAATCGGCTGTAAGCGCACAGCGGTAGCTTTTTCGGCAGGAAATTGTATGCCAATCTCAACGAAAGACAATTACACGTGTAGTCAGATCAAAGCATACCTTTACCATGCGACGTCGATCGATATTCTATCAAAGCACTTAAGCCACCACTTTTCAATAAGTTTTCCATTTATCCCATGACACTCTTACAGAACCATGTGGATTACTCTTCTGTGCGGGAGCTCTTTGGATGATAAAATACTTCGTTGTAACTTCAGAATTGTCATTCGAGATTGATGCACATTCCTAAAAATTAGGCCACAGTAATCAAATTTCATCCTATGTTTTTAATTTTCTGTATTATCAATTCTAGATTAATTTATTGATGACTGGTAGGTTAAATAAATAAAAGATAATGTTCAAAGCAATCGAGTGCGAAAGAAAGAAAGGGCGAATAAAAATTAAAGTAGAAATTTAAAAATAAAGACTGTAACCACACTTACTAAAAACAGAAAATTTGCGGTAATAGCTAAGCACATGTGAATTTTCCCTTCGCGTCGCTCACTCGAATTAATGAGGATGCAGATCAAGAGGGAGTGCTGACGTAATTTTATGTTGGAGCAGAGAGAAGGAACCAGAAATTTGGGATGTAATAAATGCGTTTTGTAATGAACTATTCTGAAAGCATAGATGACATAAATTAAGTGGCAGGCACTGTGAAAATCGTATAATATTTTAATATTTACTCACCGTCTATTTTAATGCACGCTCTTGGATTCGAGAAATATTTAGTATTCTTTTATAAATAACATTGGAATTACCTTGACGAAAAATTCTGTATAATTTAGCACGAGGTTTAGTTATTTTATATAAACTATTTATCATTTACCATAAAAAACGAACATTACGTTTAGTCATACTTATATGCATATAAAAGATCGGTCGCGCCTCTTGTGTAACAAGCAAATTTGCAATAACATTTTTACGAGCTATTTTAGCTCTGCATAAAAATAAAGGAAAAATAAGTTTGAAATTTTGTCTCAATATTTATAGTCTGAAAAATTCTCTCATCGTTCATACTACCATTTTATTTTGGTTATCAATCGGATATATATGGACCGCGTTCGTATGCCAATCTAATAACAACCGTAGAAACGATTCCACAGTGGAGAACGTGAGAAAGTACTCGTGTCTGTGCAGCCGCGAACGATCGCCCCCGCTTTGGTGCATTATGCAACCGGGGGAGACCTCCTGAAAGTTTTATCGAGGGCGTACGATCTTCCGAGCCAGAAGAGAGAAGGAGAAAGAATACCGTGAAAATGTATGCGGCATTTGCACCAGCGTACGAGAGAAAGAATAACGACCCGTACATCGTATTTCCCATCCGACGAATTTCGAGATTTATCGATTCCACTTTATATAACAAAAATACAGTTTATTCTTGTTTAAAATGAAATCTCTTTTAAAATATCGATAAATAAAGACGACGTTCCCATGGGAATTTTAAAACTTGTAATATCTGGAATATATACGCGCAGTTTATAGCTGACATTGTACGAGAAATTTTAGCCGTAATATGCATACCACATATACTGCGGAATTATTATAAATTACTTCACCGCGTAAAAAATATAATATTAATTATTTTTTCATTATTCCAAATTAAAATGAATTTTCGTTCATTTCTTCCTCGTTTTTTCGGTAAACTTTTGAAGAAATTTCACCTTACGAGGGAATCGTCTCTTGTGTATCACCTGCTTTCGCATAAAAGAACGATCGCCCTTATGAAATAGGGGCGAGCCAGAGAGAGGACGAGCGTGTGTGTATAACGACGATGGCTTGCTCGCCATAACGTCATTGGACGCTACGTTAATTATCCAGTGATGTAATTAAATGGGAGGTAATTGAAGGTAGCGGATATTATTGAAGTTTCTGAGGGCGACGGAAAGGAAAAGGGAACCGGGATAGTAAGAGAACTCGCGTCCTCTAATATGACGATACAACACCTTTCAAAAGTTTCAAGTCGTACTCGCGAATTTAACAATTTTATAAAATTCGAATAACAAACAAAAAGTTTTAACTCATCTGAATTAACATATCATGAATTGAATAAAGCAACAGTGAATTCTTGGGGAAAAAATGATAAACAAAATTTGACGAGTTTTCAAATTATAAAAATTTGTGTTTTCCGGCGCCAAGTTAAACTTCTGAGCGGTACTGTATACACATAAGTAAAGATATAGAAATGGGAGGAAGTGTAGTGTAGGTGGGCGAAGCTCGATGCGCGCTAGAGGGATAGCGGCTAGAAGAGAGGAGAGGAACACGCTGACGCTGACATGCGCGGTCAGTCGGTTCTCTCGTATATAGCCGCGGAAAGGGGTTGGCTGGACCCTCATGCATATGCTAATCATATTCGGAAGGTGTGCGGCTCTGGCTTCTAGGCAGAGATGAGCGCACACGACGGCCAATTCCGCATCCGCCGAGCGCATCGACTCTTTACCTTTTCCGTCTCGCTTCCACGCCAGAGAACGCGTACACCGAAGAGATCCTTTCTCGCCTTTCGTACAACGTCTTATAAAATTCTCCACCGCACTGATATTTGCACGAGAGGCGGTACATCGCGAGATAGAATTCAAGCCCTGAGAGTTAACCGGCAAGATGATCCGATGTTGGAGTACCCACCCGAAGAAAATGAAAAGTCGTTCTTTTCGCGACTGGACTCGAAGGATCGGCGAAAAAAATTTTTGTCAACTTATTTACGCATGTACAATTGTTCAATTTTTTAATTTTGCATATATGGTAGAAAAGATGGACTTAAGTTAATGTAAACCAGTTGGCTATAGAGGTTCACATATAATTTCATGTTGATTCAACATAATTGTTTCAATTTTAAAATTCAACAATGTTGTGTTGTTCAATTTTGAAACAACAAAACGTAATTGTACATTTTCATTTTTTGTAAATAATATGTAATTTGTAGGAGAAGAGAAACAGGTACATTAATTTAACAAAATTATCCAATCATTTCTTGAAGACTAAATGACAAAACTTACATATGTTAAATAACGAAGAAAAAAGTTTTGATAATGTGAGATTTTTCAACATATTACACACGTCTCATCTTTTCACCGTGCTTTTGCAAATTAAATACACCGGACTCCCAAGTTGCGTCTAGCTATTAGAAGCTTCATTTTTTCCTCGCGAAATCTCAGAGACAATCTCGCCGGTCTCGTTTGTCCGATTTACCGACAGTTAGCGGTGACCTTTAGCTCGTCCTCCCCTTCCGATTGCCGATCGGTACCGCCAATTACCGATATAAAACCCGACGGTGAGTTTCCATCCAACGGAGCTGGTGTCCGCGCCTTCGCACACGATGGCTTCCTAGTCGGCCCTCATTAGATACAGATTTCAAACGACGATCGATCCGACGTTGGAGAGATACGCGTCCGATCTGCTCGCGATTAGACGCTAAAAATCAATCCCGCGATCAATTAACTCGGCAAGTCCGGACTAGAAATATTTTTCCATCGAAGAACCGAACTTGGATTGTGTTTTCTTCTCTCTCCACTTTTCTCTTCTCCGTCGCAGTTTACCGAAAAAGTCAACGCTCGGGAATCGGGATGTCGGATCGATTATCGGGAGTATTGGTTTCAAAGTTTTGCGGTCGAATTTCGTTGGACGGGTGTATAAAGGAAGAGGAAAGTTGCCAATCGTCCTTTTTATTGCCGGCCTGTGGCGTTCGGATCTTTCTCTCTCTCTCTCTCTCTCTCTCTCTCTCTCTCTCTCTTCCATCCTAGATCGCGTTGTTGCTCGGAGCACTTCGGTTATTAGAAATCGCTCCTACTCCGAGAGTTTTCGGGAGTGAAATTGACTTTGCCAAAGAAATCCCGATTGCTTAATACAGTGGAAAAATCAGAAACGAATAAAGTTTGAGTAAACAATCGATTGTCGTTTCTCTCTCTCCCTCTCCGAGTTTTTAGATAATCTCTCTCTCTCTCTCTCGATCTTTCGATGCTAAAGTTGGAATGAAATATATCTTGATCTCGCGTGAAACGAGAAGAGAAGTACGATTCGGCGCGGAATTACAACGGGAATAACTTCAGGACGAAGCATTATCGCTTTACAGCGATTCGGTACGACCCGCTGCGGTCCGATATTATTTTTCTTCATTTTTGTCATAAATTTTTACAAACGCTCGTGTAACTCAAAACTACAGGGTCGTTTCGTAAATTAAACCAGGTGCAAACAACACTGTAATAGTAGATACACGTCTATATCTCGATCGTATTTCAGCAAAGTTGGAGGAATAGTTTCGCGCTCGCTGTACCGGTAGTCTCGGTTTACGAGAAAAATTTTCGAAATTGCGTACCTACCTAAAATAACCAGGAAACGCGAAGAATTATCGGGGCCGAAAGAGCCTCCCCGATGAAAAAGAAAGGAGAGGCGAAATGACGGAGAGATCGCGGTGCGCTCGTCTAATGTCAAACCGGTCTCATTCTCGTCAGATCGGTTTCTCGAGCGTTTGCGCGACAGTTCCTTGCAGATTTCCTCTTCTCTCTCTCTCTCTCTTCTCCTCCGGAGCGCCGCGGTTCTCCCGTTCCGTCCTCGTTGTCATTTTTGCGATGGTCCAATAGCTCATTTGAATGCGCCGTGTCTGTAGCAACCCGCGCGCGGCGGACGTTAACGATTCTTTTGTTTTACGTATACGCCCGGGAGTCCGCGAAAGAGAGAGGGAGGGAGAGAGAGAGAGAGAGAGAGAGAGAGAGACTGGCTCAAAGTCAGTCAACGATGCGACGAGTCGAAGAAGGGTGGGGCGAGGGGGGAGGGGGACTTGATTTAAAGCCGGGACGATATCTCGGTGAATCGCACTGCGCTTAACGAGCGCTGCTCCCCGCGTATGTAAGATCGCGTCCTCAACCGACGTTTCTGTCTCTCTCTCTCTCTCTCTCTCTCTCTCTCTCTCTCGGTCTGTGGATTTTCAAAAATAATTCCAACGCACCGACCGCGCCGCAGAATGTGGCCCGTGCGTCCTGGACAATACGACGAGGGGGAGAGACGAATCCTCTCGTTCTTATTATTGAAGGATACGCCCGTGTCCAATATGGTAATGTCCGATTTCGCCGGCGTTTTGGCAACCACCCGGCGAAGGGAGATTTGCATCGCGGCGTGGATTGAAAAATTCTGAATTTTATGACGATAGATGACGCGGACAGCGGAGGGTGTATAACATGTATACTCGACGTAAAAAAATAATGAGGATACATTGAAAAAATTAGGAGTTGAGTGACATTTTCTTTTAGTTGACGTAATGAAAAGTCAATTTTGAAGAATCAGCAATGTTTGTTTCAATCATTTTATTAAAGATTCTTGATCGATGCAGACATCCATAATTACTACACAAAGATGAATCTTGTTTCTCAATAAAATCATACTGTAGGTTTTTGTTAGAATCTAAAAATTTGAAATATGTCGAAACACAATAAGTTACTCAATAGGCTCGTGAACGTTCATGACTATTTGTAAAGATGATCAAAATGTTATTTGAAATCACCAATTTTTTTCTCTCAGTGTGTCCCCCTCTTTTTCTCTCTTTCTTCGTTCGAAAACTCTTGGACAAACATCGGAATAACATCGACGATGGTTGATTTTAAAGCGATCTCTGGATCGCGGTATCTGTGGGATAACACTTACATCTCGTAAACCAGGAGCTTACTTTGCTAAGTCATCCCCCGCTCGTTTAACCTCGGTGGTGTGGATGTACACCCGACGAAGGATGTCGTCGGCTAGTGCGTGGCAACTAATTTCGCTGTTGGTACAAGACAGTTGGGTCCCTACGGAGTAGGGGGAGCGATGCCGTAGGGCACTTTCCCTCCTCGAGAGTTACGAATAAACGATAAAAAGTCGCGCGAAAGTTGCTCGGGGACCGCAAGGGACTCGCCGTCGGTTCGGGATAAACATATTTTCGCGGTTCGTTTATTATTCGAACGGCGCGTAATGCGCCTCCATCTCCTCCTCCTTCGTTCTCTTTAGTTTTTTGCCGCCCGGACGTTCGATTGGCTCGCGCATACGACGATACACCCTCGAGCTTCCGAGGGAAAGCCCGTCCGAGGATCGTCGTGAATGATAAATTGAATAATCAGCCGGTGAAAAATTGAGAGTGGAGGTATCTCGATGGGGAAACAAACGACAACTCCGAGATAGATTCGGCTATCCTCGAGCCGCGTCTCCGCGCCATCGACGATTATATGTATAGTATCTCGGTATCTATTATGCGAATAAATTTGCTCGACGTCGTAGCATAAATTTCGTTCGAAACCTTTCCCGAGTTTGCGGGACGCGTGCTCCTTTTCGACAAACGCGAGAGACTCTCCAATGACCTCTGAGGAATTCTAGTAGCTCGACGACAACGAAAAGGTCCCGTAGAAAAGCGAAATTTTTTCGAGAATTCGAGTTGAAAAATAAAACGTGATTTAAATCTTCTTGGAAAATGCCGACAAAATAATGTTCTTATTTTGACTTATTTTGTTTTATTTATCGAAACAAAGAACCTTTTTGAAAAATTTCACAAAAGAAGCGTACAATAAGAACTTCGTTCTGTCACTGATCCGATTGTGGATCAGTTTTTCGGGGAATCGACGAATTCTGCTGTACAGTCTCTCGAAACTTTATCACCTCTAACTGTACAGCACATCGATCACGTTCGGCGTCGAAATAATGGAATTATCGGCACTTGATATTTCTCACTCTCTTTTTCTCTAGTCGAACGAATCCCATAAAACAGAAGAGTCGTGCACTCGTAAGAGCGGGGGAGGGTAGGTATTCGCCGTCTCGTACACGCGGACGTGTCACTCCTGGAATCGATCGCGGTATAAGTGCCCTAGACAGCGGAATGGAACTAATTCCCTGATTGCCGGCCCAGCGCAATATCCGCTCGTTATCCGGCCATCCCGGCCATATTTTCCCGCGAATTCCATGGCCTCCGCAACATGGAGCGTTTTCAATCTCGTTCGCGATGACTGGGGAATGGAGAAGGACCACTCCGCTAGAATTTCGTTAAAAATTTACCCGCGTTGCTTTCTCTTTGCTCTCTCCGCTCTATCTTTTGCGATTAAACGTAATTGCGGCTCGAGAAAAAACAAACAAGCGACGAAGATGAATCGTAGCCTTTTTTTGTTCTATAATATATTACGATCTGCGTGTGCGTGTATTCTATAATTTAGAGAATGTATAGCAAATAAAAAATTTCTCAAGTTTATACCATATGAGAACGTAGCACTTTTTAATAGCGACAGTATGATGTATCGATGATCGAGCACCGGTGTCATCTTACCGATATTATCTCGCTATTCTTCATTTCCGCATTTTCTTACCATCGCATCCTGGACGATAAATTTATCACCAGCGGAACCGCTCGAGCTCGTCGACGTCGGCAAAAACCGTTTAGACGCTCGGATCGATTGCCCGCGGAATAAAATGCAGAAATTCGAGTCTACTAAAGGCGTTTGCGCTCAGTATAGACTGCTGCTGTATAGATTCAGAGTGTCTACATAAGAACCTTTTAATTCGAAATTAAGTTTTGAATGAGTGAAAATTACAAAATAGATCTAAAATTATCTTGTAGCTACTCCTTCGTGAATTCTTGATAGTGATTTTAAAAATTTTAACGAAATTATTCATAGTGCTCTAAGAAAATTTGAAGTAGAATTGGTCGACGATAAAAATAGACTTTTTTATCATGAATTATCGCTATCTTTTAATAATTTCAGTATAATTTGAAACTTGCTTGTTTAAAATCCCATATGTGATTAATAAAATGCAAAAGATCAGGATTAAGATTTTTTGAACCACTTTTAAGAACCACTTATGCAGGAACGAATTTACGAATGAGAAATTTACGCAAAAGTTTTATATTTTCTTCAGCGAAATAACCAGCAAAATTGACGAGGATCATTAAAAAGCGGAAGCGAGTGTGTACACGACAAGCTCGAGCGTTTTCAGCGGTAGCGCGCGATGTTTGAACTGTCACCGATGGGACAAAATACCGTGGAAAGGTGCGGGCTAAAACCTCCGTGAGTGTCACCGATATTGGGATATATTTTCCTTTCAACGTAGCCAGGTACTTCAGCACGCGTCGCTTCGCCGCTAAGTAAAACGTACACCGGAAACTGTTTGGCGCGAAATCCGCTTTACAACCGTCCATTTTGCTAGACGGCACCGTTGAAGAGTATTTTCGATGAAAATATTGAAAAATTGATTTCGAGAACGAAGCGAAATGTCAGTTATAATATCGAAACATAGCTGGCTATTTTGGTAATAGGAACAAATCGAATTACGCTCTGATATAATTACTAGATCTTTGGTTGCACGAGGAGCTGAGCGAAGTCGTTCTCGCCGAGAATCGATATATCGAAAAGTGGAGTACGAGGAGGAGCTCGATCTCGAGGAATATCGAAAGGTGACAAGAGCGAAGGCGGCGTACGGCATGACCGGATTTGGGTAGTCGTTAGTAGAGAGAGAAGAGAGTCAGGGCGCGCGCGTACGCCTATGCCTTGCGCGCATCGCTCATTTTGGAAAAGCCTTAATGCAATCTAGCCTCGGATCAGCGTATGGCCGATCGGTCCCGCGACGTTTGACGTAAAGCCGATGCATTCCGAATGTCCGGACGGGCGCGCGCGCGCTCGCGCTCGCTGCCCCGACTGTCCCTGTCCTTTTCCACCTTTATTTATTGCCCGCGCCGCGAGACTGGAACGCGAGCGTGTCCCCGCGAACAAACGCGATCGATCCACGTGTATACGTACGTACACGTACACTCATTTTATATACATGTATATACATATATGTATATACACACAGGACATTTGGCATCTGCGTATATTCAAATCCGTCCCTCTGGCGCGCGCGCGCGAAACCGACTCACAATGCATTCCCTCCGACAAAAGCCATCTCGAGAAATCCCGGGACGTTGATTGAATTAAAAATAATCGCTTTGTGGAATTCCGCGCGAGCGGTATGTGTACGTATGTATGTAGAAGCACCGCCTACGCTCTCGATTCCGTTCGATAGTTCTTGTTATTATGCGTGGAGAGCTCCATTAGAATCGGCCCGCTGGTTTTATACTGTGAGAACCGAATCCTCGGAGGAACGTCGAAAATCGGCACATCTGCCGACGAATGTATAATAAATGTTGATAGAGAGTTCGTTGATTATCGATAATTAAAAGGGGCTCGATGGCGAATTTCAATGATCGAGACAATGATCTCTGAATTCAATGCAAATAAACGTGTTTGAAATAACTTTATTGCCGTGGACAGTATCAAGCCGGTGATATGCTAATGCGGGATGGTATGTAGTTGAAAATGTTTTTGAAAGAACTGCTTCTTCGGTCTTCTCAAACTTGTGTCTTGAATCCTCGATGGACGTGATTTTAAATACAACGTATATTGTACTTGATGAATGGTTTTAGAATTGATTTTAATAAATAGCAAATACAATTGTATAATCTCTAATGTAAGAACTCTTCGAAGAACTGGAAGAGACAATTTGCTTATACAATATTATATCGATCTTTTAAAATTAGGTATTTCCCCGTACATTTTTGCAATTCGTCAAGTATAATATTTTGTGGTCTGAATAATTATTCATGCAGTGCAGTCAAGCGATGAATTGATCGACAGAAATATGATAAGAAAATGTTCTAAAAAAAAACATTCTATTTGAGTAAAAAGTAGAGGCTCTTGCACTTGCTCAGAAACTGTACAGAAAAATTCTTTTAATATCGAGATGCTAACTCGACAAGGGTAAGAAGGTGAAGTACCTTGAGAGAAGAGTGATCGATATCGGGGCGATAGTTCATATGCCGGTTGTCGCTTCGTCTTACGTGACCGGTCTGGCAATCGCTCGGAAATTCGCACGGTCGCGTGGCACTTATTTCCCACGCGAGATTGCGCCTCACTTTCGCGAAACCAGTGTGGATCCTTGCCAATCGTTCTCGATGCGGTGCTCGCCGAATTCTCATGTGCGAATTTTACATACGCCAACGATTCTCATTTCACACGAATTCGAGCCAAGAATGAGTACACGTTCGATCCAGGTTTGCAGGTCTTACTTCGTCCTGATTCATGAGATTTATTTCGCTTGTACTGTGCTAAATAAAACGATATTAGGATAAATGTATCATTTGTGGTCAATTTAAGTAATTTCGTGTCTCTGGTCAAAAATTAAATTAATTTAATCATAATATTTAATAACACAAAAACATTTATTCGAATTTTGGATGTACGAATAATCAAAATATTGCATGTACAAGCTTTCAGAACTTTATTAATTGTTAAAGAAAGTCAAATCGATATAAATCTCATAAAGTGGTTATGAGTGGTACAGTGACCGCAAACGGTACATCCACCCTTTATTGTTTCGATCGATATTCCATGTCATTATTCACTTCTCGATATGACGACGCGTCGTTAAAAATGCGCTTCAATCGAAAATTGAATAACCGACGACAACGTCAGTTCCGGAAAGTCGAGTTACCGTCTAATATGGTAAAACATTGTTCGTTTCGAACACGAAGTTAATACCTTGAATGTGTTTCGGTCTCAGTTTATAACAGCGAGGCCGTGTTGTCGGTAAAGGGTTGGAGAAGCTTATTCGCGGTTAAGAGGTTTTAACAGCCGACGTGTCGTTGATTCATTGAAGTTTACCTGTCGGCGCCGCATCCAAATTTGATTAACTGCCGTTGCGCGCATAAGTTGCTTTCCGAGTGCTAGACGCTTTTGTAACTCGGCCTTCGATCGTAAATTGAGAGGCTAAACTTAATTTCTGCTAGTGTATATACAGAGTGGCTCAACGTCTCGCGAAAATTGTTATCCCTACATGGTTCGAGAGGCGTGTTCTTTCCTCGCCGCTATAACATGATTTACCGTATTTGCCTATACGCAGTCCGCTATAAGCTCGAACGCGATGTGCGGAAAGAATCGAGCTCTCTATTGCGAAATGGAGAAGTTGGTAACGTTGCAAGTTTTTTCCCTCGTTCGTTCATCCCTCGATGCGGCACTTCTTCGCGGACGTGCCCAACTCGTTACACCGCTGGTCACGGATCTTTCGGTTCTCTCGTTGCTCGCGTCTGGCCCCCACCCACTCTCTGCCCGGGATTGATAATTCAATTAAGCGATTCACACAGTTGATTTAGCTGGCAGGGTCTTTCCGTGCAAGAGCCACCCCTAGCGTTGGGATTCGCAATTCAATTACAAGTTAAACGTTGCCAGGTCTGTACACGGTATCCCAGAGTTGGCCCTACAACACCGCTCTATCTCTGTCTCTCTCTCTCTCTTTCTCTCTCTGTCCCTCTTTCTTCTTCGTTTCACCCCCTTCGCCTCTCGTCCTAGCAGGTCTGGCGCGCGCGCGCGCACGTGGCTTTCATCTCGCTTTTACGCCGTTCAGGAATCGACCGACGATCCGAGTCGATCTCATAATCTCGCTGCGCATTCCCCAACCACCGTTCCTAATAAACTATGCGGCCCGCATAACAATGAGCGGTGACACTCGGACAACCGACTCTCTTTAATAATCTCGCCTCATACCGATATCGGGTGCACCATAGAGCCACGATTGTCGTCCGCTGAATTACCTCTACACTTTGACTATTTTATTCTTCCTTTCTCTTTTACTATAAACAATTTTGATTTGAATTTCTATGAAACTTAATTACTCTACAACATTTCCCGATATAATATCGACAGAGATTCTAAAGAAATGTTGTCAGATTAACAAATACCTATTTTTTGTATATTTTCCCTGAGATAAATAGAGAATATAATTAGCCTTAATTCGCTTGCACTATATTGATAGTCACATGCGGTGATAATTCAGCACTGAAATCATACACCAACAAAGCAAAGTTCAGTTGTGATCGTACGGTGCTTCTTCATAGATAATAAGTACAAGTGCAGAACCGTATAAGCGGAATTAGGCACAATTGGATTAGTCAAGATTACAATATTTTCAACTAAATTCGTAGCGAGTACGACAAATTGTTAGAAGGCGTGTTTTTTTGCATTTTTGCGTTAACCATCGATATACTGCTTACTATTCTATTTTACTCTCGCTCTATCGGATGTCGATAAAGGGATCCCGCTTCTATTACACGGTAAATCGTGTTTACGTACAAAAATACGCGTCTAAGGTGTTGCGCCATGAAAACCCGAGACCGGACGATATTGGCTAGACGGGACGTTTAAAAGGCGCGCACCGGCGGGTTCAACCCTTTCCGATTAATTTCACCGATACAGAGCGCTCTAGCTCTTTTTACGATCGGCAAGGTAAACGTAGCTCGGTTATTGACACCTCCGAGCGTGTTTGCCGTCGTACCAAGCGCGCTCATTTTATTCCACGAAAAAAGACCCCTTGTATTCCAGTGATTTACAAGAGAAGTAAAACCGCACTCGGGTATTAATATTTCACTTTCATTTTTCATTACGATATTCGAGAGCGAGGAACTCTCCGAGGTGTTAGATCGATAAAATAAATCTCCAGTCGTTGTTTGGAGGTATCAAAGGATGCGCGCATTTTCCTACCGTTAATACAACTTTGCGCGCACCCGAGTCCGCGATGTGGTGTTTACCCGTGCAGCTCACAGTCGCCAGGGAGTGCCCATTGATTTACGTACTGTTTGTGGTGATGCACCATTCCCTTTTCGCTCGCTGTTGAATTTAAAAGCGAACAAATTGGATCCGGTAAATGAAGTTTGTCGAAAACGCGTACGAAAATCATTGCAAAAGGGGTTTGACCATAATGAGTTCTTTCTCTTTCATTTGCAGAGAAGTCAGACCGCCAGAAAGCTTCGTCCATTCTGGAAAAGGAGAACTCATATTTGCTAGAGGTAACCCACTACGATATTATTTTTACCACCGACGCCGTTATGTACAAAAAGCAGACGCAAAAAAGTTAAATTCCGTCTTTGATATTTTCATTAACACTTAGTTAAATGAGACATTGAAAAAATCATTCGCTACATTTTTTAATATATATGTATTTAGTCAATTTTATCAAACAGAAATTGAAATTCTTTTCGTATTGTTCGTAATTATTCTTCTCTTGCCTGGTTAGTAGAATGTGTAAGATGAAATCTGTTTTATCTTTCGTTTTGTATATGCAGTTATTAAAAACACTGATATCAATTTTTGCTCATTGGTGTTGGAGTGACAGTATGATTTCGCACTTTGATGTTCGATGGGCGTCTATGAACCGTGTATATGTGAGGGCCGAGAGCGAAAAGGGGGGCTTTTGCGCTGCAGGCAAATTAGAAAGCAGTGCCGCGGTACGTCGTAGCTCGCAACTTGGTGCTTTTCACGAGCGCGCGAACGCTACAAAGAGGGCCCGAGAGCCGCATAATTCATTGTCGCGCCCCTAGGATATGGAGCAAACCTGAATAATTGAAGGGCGCGCGACAACAAAGCTCAGATGTTATCGCCGTTTGGGAGTCGTGCGCGAGAGATGAAAATCAATTTTATTTGTCCATTAATGGATCGGTCAGAGTCACGTGTCGAGATAAGTCAGCACGGTAGCTTGTTTTTAGTAGATTTTCTCTTGAATTACATCATACCATTGTAACGATAAAATTGACAATTTTTTAGATCGAAACAGTTATTTATAGTAGGGGCAAATAAAATAAACAAATTCATGTCGTTCAGTAAATTATATATTATTTACAAAAAATGAAAATGTATAATTAAATTTATAATTTAATGTAATCGTTTTGTCGTTTTATACATATTCTAACGTTTTTGTCGCTTGAATAATATCTACTTGCAGAATTTTATATACAGTCTATTTTTGCATAATCATAATATGAAAATGTTACTTCGACATTTATTTTTTTTATTTATGTAAAAAATTTAATAGCACAATATTGTTTAATTTAAAAATGTACAAATCATGTCAGATCGACATAAAATTACATGTTGACCTCAACAGATAACTAATTTACGTTAAATTAAGTCCGTCTTTCTTACCGTATAATATTTTCATTAATAACTTGAATTATTTATTATCCCTTCGAAGACTGACGAATACTTATTAAACGACTACACATTCTTCGAGATGCGCAAGGATAACGATTGCAACATTGTGCAACCCGAGCGTAGAAAATGATCGCGCGGCGCCTCAACATCGTCGCGGGAAATTATCATTGACGAATGTATTGCGTACTTGACCGAGGAATCGGCACCGCGTCATTACCGATCAGCGGCAATCTCCCTCTCCAATCTCAGCTTCTCCCCCTCGCGCTCGGCGAGTTTGTATCGGAGATAAGCGCCGCTGCAACCGATCGAGCGTGAAAATACCGGCACTTACTCACGCGCGACAAGTCCACCTGTCGAATTATGAAAAAATCCCGAGGAAAAAACAAGCCGGCATATACATGTGTATATGTGTAAGGAGCGCAGTTGTGGGACATCAAAAGGAATAACATAGACGGGGGTAGCATTGAACTAGAATAGGACGCGTTGCGAAACCGCGGCTCTTGTCGTGCAGCGTGAGAAATGCGCGAGTGCGTCTCGTTCGCGTGGTGAAAAGAGGATAGCGGGGAGATGAGAGGGAGTGCCGAGATTTGTCTTCGACTGCTTATTATATATATATATATATATATATATATAATACCCACGCACGTACGAGAAAGATCCCTTAACAATAAGAAGTGACTCCGTGCGCACACGTTACACACAAAAGCTCCATTGTCTTCGATGACTGGTCGATTTTTTTTTTTAACTCGTCCTCTCTCTTTCTCTTTCCCTTACTTTTCTTTCCTTTCCGCATGCCCCTTTCATTCGTTTCGTTCGATTTGCGCGTCGAATGATCGCTTCCTTGATTTCTCTGGAGTATCTGTGGAGACATAGTCAAAAGAAAAAGAAGCCATCTCGATCGTAATCAAGCCTGGACTTTGATTACACGCCGATAATTATTCTTGCTTTCATATCTCGGTTCTATTCTGCGTGCAAAAATGAGAGATGACTATTTTCGTGTCGCGGTACATTCTGCGGGATTATTAGTCTGGCGAAAAACCCTTAGAGTGGACATTATCAATGAATGGAGAGCCAGAGAATGAAAGATTTCAGACCGAACGAATGTGTTATTGTTCCGTAAAATATCTACGCGAGCGATATCGCGTAAAATATTAGTCCGAATGAATATTACCTAATCGAAACAAAATTTCATCACGAATAAACGAATAATAAATATTTGTTTAACCTAACAATTATTTTCTCTCGGTATAAAGGGAGTGGCACGGCATCGAGATTCAGAGTATCGGTTTCGACGAATATCGATAGGCGTCGTTGTTCAACGTGGCAAATATTGTTGTAGATACATACGTCAAGAGTTTTTTTCCCTCTAAAACTCTTTTCTGCCTCTCTCTCCCTCTATCACTTTTTTCGCTCACCGCGCACGACGAAAAAATACCAGGGTTTAAACTGCACCTGGAGCTCTTTTTTTTTGCACATGCCATCGACACATCTGGAATACACCGGCGTTGAAAGCGAGAATATAAACGCGGATTCGAAAATACGCGTTTTTTGCGAAAAACGTGTATACGAACGACGATATGAAAAACGTTGAAGCGATAACTCGGTCACGGAGATTTCCGCCGCGAGAAGTAACTGCGGAAAATTTACACCTCTCGTAATTCATCGTTTCGCGTACGTGATAACGAGTTCGAAGTAGGATTAAAAAAAAAAGACGAAGAGTTACCACTCGATTGAGAAAGCCAGCCATACCGCGGCGCGTTAGGGTGTAGCACAATACGAGTTTGAACGAGCTGTCGCAATATCGACCATTCGAAACTGGAATTTAATGACTGCTCAATGTACGGCAATGGACTTTATCTGTACTGTTGCTCGAGAGCTTAATGTCAATGACTTCACTATCTCGAGGAGTTATTGTTTAATTATCATATACGGTTGATACAAATGATTTCTTTCGCATATCACGGGGGAGGTCAATGATCGTTACATTCGTATAAGAGAAAATCACACGTTTCGTTGTACATATGATCAGTTTTTTTCTAAATGTCACATTTAGAATTCGGGAAACATTGTGTAACGATGGAATACGGGAAAAAATTTTTGAAACTGATTTACGACACCCTAAACTTCAGATTCGAGGCTCCGAATATCCGACCTCTCGGTCGACTTCCTATTCATCTCGACTTGCATTATCATCTCTTCTTCTTATTTCGCGGTCAGTCGCGGCACGACCTCTCGTAAAAAAAAGTCGAAACGTAAATTTTCGGCGTTTAGTGGGCACCTCGACAATCGATTATTACCTCGCGCGAACGATTTAAGCGTATGAATGACCCTCGTGAAACGAAAGCATTTAAGAAGCCATAACTCTCTCTTTTTCTCTCGTCGTCCCGCGTGACGCCCCTCCGGCTTAATTTGCGAATAGATAATTCGTTTCGTGGACGATTCGAGCGAGCGCGAGAGAGGAGGCCGTAATTTCGAATCGCGATAACTCGGCCGACGCGGAAACTGCCACGTGATTATACGAATTCGCAAAAGCGCATTGTAACTCGAGGCGTATATTTCAACGCACTCAAACATCTCGGACAGGAGGAATAATTTTTTTCGGACGCGAGTTGTAGATCATTCGCTTCATTTACTTAATACATATCGCAAAATTAACATTTCGCGTTGAGAACGAATCGGGCTACTGAAATCCACGAAGAACATTGCATGAAAAGTGGTTTCTCGATAAAGCCTCTTGGCACGAAAGGGTTAATGGCACCATTGAAGAAACTCGCGCGATGATTTATCAAATTCCCATTCGAAGGAAATTACAATTCATCGGGATCGGTTTCCCGCGCAAAAAAGGATAACGAGCTCGAGTGGATCCGTTTACCATAACTCGGCACGCGAGTTCGATCGACGGTGCTATCTAAATGGCACTCGCATGCTGAAATCGTCCAAGGACGAATTAACTTGGCATCGGCTCGTTCGTTTTGCGCGTTATAAATCTCACGAGTGCGCGCGGTTGAAATGCGCGAACGGCTTATCTGCGTCCCCCTTGCGCAACGTCCTCGCGATCTGCCAAAGGGAGTGCGAGCCTTCGTCGTTAATTTCTTAATTAACAAAAACCGTTTATCGCGCGAGCTCGAGCGCGCTCGCGACTCGACGAGAGCACCTAGGCCTATATCGCGAGAGCATATCGGCCCTATCCGCGGCTATTAAATGTCATTCTTAACGAGGATTTACGAGCAATAAATTCGTCCTGGCTACTAACAGGCACAGCTGTAAATGTTACGTCGAGAGTGGCTCTCTCTCTCTCTCTCTCTCTCTCGCTCTCTCTCCCTCCCTCTCGGTACACACGTTACTTTGCATAATAATTTCCACACGGGATCGCGAGAGCCGCCCGTCACGATCATTTGCATTTACACGTAACCCAACGACGTCCGATATCGCTGTCGATATGGCTGCTGAGTGTCCCGACAACTCGCCACTCTCGTACTTACTTCCACTTTGTACGCGCGCGCAGGTCTATGTATTTGTCGAAATTTAATATTCGAAGAGATGCAAAATTTCCAGCTCAAGGTTGTGGCATTCAAACTGAAGATGTCAGAACGCTAATGGTACACGGTGAGAAAGGTGGACTTATTTAACATAAATCAGTTGTCTGTAGAGAACCACGTATAATTTTATGTTGATCCGACATAATTTGTTTATATTGAAATTTAACAACACTGTGTCCTTTAATTTTTCACATAAATAATGTATAAAAGTTACATTTTAAAATATGATTATGTAAAAGATCTTGTGTATAAAATTCGACAACCAAATATTATGAGAGTGACATTCATATCAAAATATGAAACAATAAAACGATTAGGTATATTAAATTGTACATTCAATTGAAAAATTGTTTTTCATAGGTATATTAATTTAAAAAAATTATCCATTGATATTTCGTAAAGACTAAATGACAAAACTTGCATACGTTAAGTTAATAACTGTGTATGTTAAATAGTAATTATAAAAACTTTAACAATCAGAATTTTTCTTACATATAACACATCTTTTTTAACCGTGTGAATTGATCGGAAATTGCTTATCGATATTTAAAATAACTTTGGTTCGCGTAAAGAATATACAGGGTGATTCAGAATTCGACCGTCAATTAGAAATGGT
>NCVS01000323.1:32841-43232 GCA_003055095.1 Goniozus legneri
GGGGGGGGGGGTTAGGGGTTAGTCAAACTCGCACCGGTTCGATAACAAAATGTCTAAAGCGTTCGAGATGCATAAAAATTCCGAATAAAAAGGAACCCGGGACCGGCTGATCGTTCGAGAAAGACGTCTTCGGAACACACCTCGTTTCGTACGCGAATCTCTCGACGCTTCCTCGCCCCCCGCGGACGGAGACGTGACTCCGCATCGAGCGACCTATAAAATATTGCGTTCCTGTAAATATCCTCGTAAAATTTTTCCCTCCTCGCGATCCACGAGGCTCGCGCGATATCCACTCGAGCGATCGCCGCAATCGTCACGACTGGCCGTAAATTCCGGCTCAATTCTACCCGGCTCTCGATAAATTCCATTTTTACAGTGGTAACGGTGGATAAATATAATATACGCGTGTTTACATCGATCGTGTTTTCGTTAATTAACGCAACTCGGCAAATAGCTCAAGGGCTGGGGGCACGTATATACGCGAGGAGAGTATTTATAGTCTCCTGGTCGTTGTCGTCCTCGACGTTAGTCGTTGCTGATGCTGCTCGCTGCCCCGCGCGACGAGCTATACACGAGACAACGAGTGGATGATACTCGCCGGCATAATACGAGCCAGCATATTTGCCTCGGTTGTTGCGCACGCAACCTCACCTATGCTCTTATACGTATACATATATGTATTTATATTATACAAGGTGTCTCCAATTGCGTTCGTTAATAAATCTCTTCTGAATTATGCAGCTTTTTATTCTTTCGATGCGGTAAAGTACTTACAAATGATTCAATTATTAGCGGCTAAAGAGAGCGAGTAGGTGCGAGTAGCCAGAATTTCATGTAAATTGAATTATAAATTTACATTATGCATCTGCGACATAATATACATGTAATAAAAATTGGTTGAATTTGCTCAACATTTATCTCTAACGTGAAATTAAATATTATAATTATTGAATTAATTTCAATGCGGATTCATTTATTAATGATGTCCAGTCGAATTAGGACACCCTATACAGCTGTGTGTGTTTATATATATGTATATATGGCCGCTCTAGGCAAATTCCTAAACAATCGACCATAACTATGTTTATTCGCGCGAGCGACGAAATTGAGCATAACGTTTACGCTTCCCAAAAGGACCGTGAAACATCCTGTGTGTGCGAGAGGGAGAGGGAGAGGGAGAGGGAGAGGGAGAGGGAGAGAGAGAGAGAGAGCTTCGGGCGAGACCGGACGAGATGATGAGATAAAAATATCCTCCATCTCCCGCAAACCGTAGCCGACACGTTCACCCCGCAACGTGGCAAATATTTCCTCCTTCGAGTTTTTCGCTTTCCCTGGATGCTTCGAATTTTCGTCCAGCGTTTCCGGTTATTATTCCTCGCGACGCGATAACGTCATACTTCAATCCCGAGCGAGGAATTCTAGCGAGGAAATTCGGCGGCGTGTTCCACGAAACTAAAGAAATCGCGCTGTAATATGTTTCGTCGGGAACGGCGCCGAGAGGAGAATCTCTCTCGGATTACTCGGAGCGAAAAAGGGAAAATAGGATAGAAACAAGCTTTTTCAGTCTCCACCCCTCTCTCTTCCTCTCTCGCGGGCTTTATTCACGCTTTAAGGGAGATTTCAATAAAGAGACCGAGACTCTATCTCGCGCCTGAATTTTCCTCGCCTACTCTTATCGAGTAATTATCCCACGTGCGGTAGGTAGGATACGCAGAGGCCGAGAGTATATAGCGGATCGAGCACGACCGCGAGAATCGTAGAAATTACCGTTACCGTTATATTACGTATTACCCCCCGTGCATCAATTCCGGAACCGAGGGAGACCGCACGTCGAACAATTAAGCGCTTCGTGGAAATTAGACGGATCGAATAGCGACACGGTTGTTTCTCCGGCAGCCGGTCCAGGAACGTTCATAACGAAGGGGGATGCTCGGGGTGTATCGAAAACTGCGCATTTCGTAACTGAAATTGAACGGTGACTGCTATCGCCGGGGACGCCAACAGCGATTCGGTATTTTCCAATATTAGTTTCGAACCAACTTGTTCGCTTCTCTCTCTCCCTCCCTCCCCATTCCTACCTCCCTTCTGTTCTGCTAGAGCAGACGAAAAAAAGCTCGCAGTACACGATTCGATTTACTCAAAACCGATGTTAATTCGCTTTAATTCCGTATCGCGTTTCGAGATATATTTTTACTGCGTTACTCGATACTCGCCAGCTTGAAATCCTCTTTTCCCCGTTTCGCTTCGGAATTCCGCTTGCATAACGCCAGACTGTCTCCCCTTACGCAGGAGTTTTTCTTTCAGCGGAATACTACAAGTGTCTTCTTTTTTCTCGGTTTCAGTGACGGGGCTTGAGCCAGACTTCCTTCGCCCGCTGGAGAACGTAACGATCACGCAGGGTCGGGACGCTACATTCACGTGCGTGGTGAACAACCTCGGTGGATACCGGGTGAGTCCTTCCTCCTCCGCGAGCGGAGATCACTCCGGCGGCGCCAAGGCCCGGGTAACTATTCAACAATCCATTATCATAGTGTCCGCCTATGTTAATGGATCTTTATGAAACTGGAAACTTGTCTCTCAATCACCTCACTTTTCCGATATTGAATAATCAATATTAATATTTACCCTCATAAACTGCACTTGCGTTAACGCGTGCCTGCACCGATCACAAAGCACCGCTCTTGAATTGCACCAGTATTAACTCGCCGCTGCCCGAATCAAAAGAATTAGTTACCTGCCTAGTCCTGATTCGAGCCTTGTCTCGTTTCGTTTCTCTCTCATCCCGATCGTTGGCGACTTGCAACGTTAGGTCAAAGTCGGGATCGAGGCCGATTCGAACTAGATTTTAGATTTTAGATGCGATACAAAGCCGATGTTAGGTTTTATTTCAATTCGAGCCTAATTTCGTTGATATCATATTTTGAGGTTGAGCTGTCATAAAATCTTTATAAGCTGACGTTGTATTTTTATTTATGCAACATAATCGATATCGATTTCCAAAATTATTACAAAATACGTAGCTTTTTATGAATGCGCATGATTCGATAGTTATACATTTCGAAAACGCTCATATTTCCACTAAAGAAAATTAAATATGAAATTCTCAGGGGGATATACATTATCTTCGTAAGAAGATGTATTTTAAATTTCAATTAATTCTCGGCGTTATCAGTTGACATATATTAATTCCCACATAGATGAATCGATAATGAAACCAAGACCTTAAAATCATTTCAAATAACGTATATTCATCTGGAATAAAAAATTTATTACTATAAATTTTTCTTTCGCTACGACATCGATAAACATTAACATTATTAATGTGTGATACGTTCATTTTTAATTATATTTAAAGTTGACAATACATTAGAATTATAATACGTCGGCATTAATTATTCAAAATAAAATGTAATGACGGTTCAACCTTAATTAAAGATACAATATACAAAATAACGAACCGGGCTTGATTTTATATGGAATAGCGGTAGGTAGAAATCTGTAGGTAGGAATCAGGGCTAGAAGATACTCATAAATCAGATCGATAAGCGTCAAATTAGCTTTCGTTTTTTGACTCGGGTAAACAGCAGGAGAGAAAAATCACGCCGAAAGCAATACGGAGTTCTTATCGCTTAACGGGATTATCGATCAACGGTCGTGATAATTTTCGAGAACCGGTGATACACCGACGTAACCGTTTTAAGAGCGAAATCGAATAACGACGAAATTCGCCAAACTGGAGATGGCACTTTGTCTCGAAAGGTCTCGCATTATCGAGGGGGTGACTCGGTAAAAAGCTGAAATCCGTCGAGTCCAACGCGGATGAGCATCGCGGATTAATCGAGATTATCTGGCTTGATTTTTTTGGTCGACTCGTCGGTATAATCAGAGCGGGCGTTGAATGCGTCATGACGCGGATAATTATGCGCATACCGCGGCCGGTAAACGTACAAACTCGACAGGTGTATAGAGGGTGGCGGGCGACAGGGGTTGCGATATTTCGAGGCCGATGCTCTCCGATGCGAAAAGGAATACGATATTAACCTCCCCCACCGGGATATTTCCTCATCGGCGCATATCGAAATGTACGATAATGTTCATAATCGAGGAGCAGTGGACGTTCTTTTGATATATCCGCTGAAAAAAAAAATAAACGAGAAATTAGGGAAAAAGGTTGAGCGTAATTCCGAAAAGAAGGACACGCGGTATTCACGCTTCGATGAATACCCGGTAAATTTTTGCTTCATGCGAAACGTCATTTTCCCCAGCGGATTTACATACTAATCGGACGAGAACCGTTTACGAGTCGTGGGAATACGTTCGCCTCGAGATGCGCGGTTACTATCTGGCTTTTTGGCTTTCCTCTAGACGCGTGAGCTTCAACGCTTACTGACAACTATGGATCACTCAGAACACAAAAGTAGTCAAGAGGCACGAATGCGAGAATCTCGAGGGCGAGATACACGACGACGAGTACAGCCTGCTGTCTCGCGCGATGTCTCGGCGATAACCGGGGGTTGATAAATTCCAAATAGAAAAACAGAGAAACAGAGAAAACCTCGTCGGTCGGGACTCGAGTTTATTAGCTCGGCTTTATGCATATAATGTATTGCACAAGTTATTTTTATACATCAGCACATTTGATGAAATTGTCACTTGTCAGTTGTAACGAGTTGCATTTCGAGCAGAAGATTGAGTGCACCGTGTCTTAATTCTTCATACACCTTTTTTTTGCCTCTCGTCTAACGAAACTGAGATATGCGATCGACTTGCGTGATTGACGGAGTTGGTAGAGCCAGCACTGGGATATATATTGTTTTAGCCATATCACTGGATTCCAATCTATATGTATACGAGGCATGCCCACGATGCATGAATGATATGATAATGAGAGGAATTCGAGGCTGCATGAGCATGTTTTTGAATAAGCATTAACCTAGATGAATAAGTGAAATGAGTTACGTATACGATAATAGAAAATTAGTCGACGAAACTTAGAGACCGTAGTGCCCGGGAAGTAAATCACTCGGCGATTCGAATCGCTCGCGACTGTAGAATGGACCGAGAACGGGGCTGGATTTTTCGCGGACGCGAACACGCCATAAAGCGTATTTGCGTTATGCTTTACGCGCAAACTTATTCTTCGCGCTCCACCCCCCGCGAGTTTCGTTCTTTTTTCGCTCTTTATTTTCCACGTAACAGTGTATTTCGAATTTTTTTCCACCCCCCGCGCCCCGCTCTCGCGAAATTCACGAGATTACTTTTGTCGGTGGTCGCGCGATAAAAACCAAAAAACAACGGGAGTGAGAGAGAGAGAGAGAGTGAAAATAAACAAATCTTTGCGTGTACTCGCGGCGTAAGCTTCGCTATATATGTGCGCGAGTGTGTACTCTCCCCGAGAACGGTATATGTATGTATGTATATATGTATGTATGTATTCCTGTATATGCGACACAATCGGTTAATCGGACGGGGCAGGCTCTACGTTTCGGAGTCCGGGGGAGTAAGTGCGTTTCACTGTAAACGTCGAATGGTCCCGCGGTCCGCCTGAATCGAGGATATTTCACGATTATGATTTCTGACGTTTGAGAGAGTCCCACTGTTATGTACAGGGTAGGCTATTTAGAGATGTCCGTAACTCGAGACATTTATTTCCATATATACGATAACGCGATCGTTTCTCGAGGATTGATTTTTCGACTCTTCGATTCGCGATCGTTACTCTACGTGAATGGAAGTTGAAAATAATCGGGTTATTAATATTTAAAATGAATTCCCTAATTCTACTGGATGGATGACACTACTCAAAATAATTAAGGTGGCACTCGTTGTTCTCATGGAATTGTAATTTGATTAAGAATAATTGAATCAAATCGAGAAATTGATCATTTTAAGGGGGAAGAATCTAAAATTGTCACTCGATTGACTGATTTTGATTATTTTCAGCTGAGGTATAGTCATTTGAAAATGACAACTGTCTTAATTTTTTTATATGTATTTTCATGAAGGATTATTTTTTTAATGATCGCTTATTGAGAGAATTTTGAAAATTTTGTACTAATCTGAGCACCAAAACGTGGGCTTCTCGAAGTGGTCCACCCTGTACATATTTGAAAGTTCGATCGCGATTAATGTCGCAGGGCGGTGACGCGAACTCGTTCGATCAAGCGGTACGGAGTGGCGGGTTCTGTAGCCGCTCAAACGAACAAAGAGGTACCGAGTGCGGAAAGGGAGGTAGGCAAAAAAAATCGTCAAGAGACGAATGCAGTTAAAATGCGTTGGTTGTTAAGTGGAAACGCGGCAGGATATGGAGAGGGAAGGGAGAGGAGGGGAAAAAAAGAGGAGTACCGCGAGTTGCGAGTACAAAACCACGGGGCGTAAGAGGATAACGCTGAAGTGGGTTTAGAACAGGGTGGGATGAGAAGAGAGAGAGAGAGAGAGAGAGAGAGAGAGAGAGAGGAAGAGAGGAGGAGAGAGAGAGGCATTTGTCGGAGATCCAAACCGCACGATGCTCAGCTAGCTGTAACTTGTAATTAGCCGAGTTTGACCATTTATTCGCGTGCCCGTTGATACCCCTCTCCCCCTTTTTTTCTGTTCCGGTTGAAAACCGGGAAGATTGTAAATAAGTGGCGCTGAAACGAGAGAGAGAGAGAGAGAGAGAGAGAGAGAGAGGGAGGCCGTTGTGTTTATGGGAGAAAAGTGCGAAGCCGAGGAGATGGCGGGGAAATAAACGAGGTGTGGTAGACTGGACGCGAGAGGCTCCCTGATCCCCACAATGCGCCACAATAGAGCGACGTCGAGTATGGTTTTGCATATGAAAGAGAACCGAGAATAGAGGCGGCTGGAGAGATAGATGTTCGTAGCACGATATTATATCTGACTAGGGTTTTCTCACCCCCTCCCCCCTCCGCCTCTCTCTCTCTCTCTCTCTCTCTCTCTCTCTACCCCTCTCTTTTTCTCGTCTCGCCATCTTCTTTAGCAACGCTTACTTTTCACCTACCCCACCTTCATCGCCATCTTTACTTCCCTCTGCGCTCTCATCTTTTCTTTTCCCACTCGTATATTCTC
This sequence comes from Goniozus legneri, assembly GCA_003055095.1. Lineage (NCBI taxonomy): Eukaryota > Metazoa > Arthropoda > Insecta > Hymenoptera > Bethylidae > Goniozus > Goniozus legneri. The sequence goes on from NCVS01000323.1 coordinate 39,907, forward strand.
TTATCTTCATACACCCCCCTTCACCCCCGCGACTCGGCTCCTCCCTCGAAGCTACACATTCTCTAGTTCACTTTTCTCTATCTCGCCTCGACTCGCCTTATTTTTTGCTAACCCCGCCGACTCCTCCTTTTTTCTATTACCAGGAGAAGATTCCCTGCCTCTCTCTCTCTCTCTCTCTCTTTTTCTCTTTGAGATACGCGAACTCGCTCAACAGACGTCAGAAATTTTCAAAACTCGAAAATTCGGCGAAAGTACGATTAGTCATCGGACAGACGGCATTTTTCATCCGAGTGGTACTCTATCTCTCCGCAATTTCTATTTTTAGCTTATCGCTGGTTTGCGAGGTATTTACATTAAGAATAAAATTTGAAATTAATGGAATTACAAGGCTAAACAAGTTTTCAAAGAAAAAGGAGAAGTATATGTCTCGTTTCAGCGAAGTAACTCGAAAAGTACATCAAACGCGTATAATCAAAGTAAGTATAAAATTTCGCGCCGACTGTCTGAGGGTTAATTCATTTCGATCCTTCGAACGGAAATTCAAGCGATTTATACGCCATGATACAAAACGGCGATTAATTGCCGCGTGCCGAGTGTAAGAGTGCGCCGGTAGAACGGCTGGAAGTGGAGTAGCTCGATTATCGACGAACCTCTCCTCAGTCGCTGCGCCGCGACAACGAAAGTGTTTTATGAACCGTCTCGAGTGACAATTAATCATTCCGCGTATATCGCCGAGAGAGTAGGAGTGCGAGAAAGAGAGAGAGAGAGAGAGAGAGAGAGAGGGAGAGGAAGGAGAGGGTGAAGCTTGAGAGGGTAGCAAAGTGGCATAAATGTTTCAGACTCGTGCGAGCATCTGTCGCCGGGTCTAGTCGGCGAGTCTTTTTCGGCCAACTCAACGGCTCCCTTTCCTACTCCAGAGGTCGTGGAGTGAAAAGGGAGGCCACGAAGCCGCGACTGCCTGCTGGTATAATGTATTATAAGTGCTGGCACTTGCTGGCCCGTCACTGCCAAATTCTCTCTCTCTCTCTCTCTCTCTCTCTCTCTCTCTCTTTCTCTTTCTCCTCTTCCTCTATTCCTGTACACACACGTCGCGTTTATCGATAAGAAGCAGAGAACCTCGATTCTCTTTTGTCGCTTTTGATAGATAGCTCGGGCTACGCTATATCCTCGTGACTGACAGGCAGGGAGAAAAAAATGCCCCGCGATATAATTCCCTCGAAATTCCGATAAGAGTTGTGAGAGAAGGGGGTGAGTAGAAAGTACAAACGTTTGTGCGAAGAGCGCGTGCCTCGATACTTCTCGCTGGAATTTTGTTCGCTCTTCTAATGAGGCTTCTCGGGGGGTGGCCAGGTCGCGTGGATCAAGGCGGACACCAAGGCCATCTTGGCGATTCACGAACACGTCATCACGAACAACGCGAGGCTCTCGGTCACTCACAATGACTTCAACACGTGGACTCTCAATATCAGAGGAGCAAAACGAGAGGATCGCGGGATGTACATGTGCCAGATTAATACGGATCCAATGAAGAGTCAGGTAAGTTTGACAAAATTACTTTGCTGTCGTATCGATGACAAGATTACCTTGAGTATCTATATTACTTTCTAAATAATTTTGAAATTATTTACCTAAAATGACATGTTCATTCCAAGATGACATTTTCCTAAAGTGAGTCTAAAACTATTCGACTTTTCTATTCTTCTTTTTCATTTTTTTGAATTCGGTCCACTCTCCGGCTGTCCATCGATTTTTATGGACGAGCATAAAGCGATTCGGAACCCTCAATATCTCTAATCCTCGTTTATAAACAGAGCGCCTTCTTGGAAGTGGTGATACCACCGGATATAATATCCGAGGAGACGTCGAACGATCTAATGGTGCCCGAGGGTGGCTCGGCGAAGCTGGTCTGTAGGGCGCGCGGCTATCCAAAGCCCGAAATAATCTGGCGTCGCGAGGATGGAACGGATATAATCGCCCGCACCGCAAACGGTGGAAGGACGAAAGGTGACTAGGGACTTTTATTTTTCTTTTATTATATTATTAACATTACATTAATAAATATATAGAGTAAATCAGGTAAACGTGTCTCATTATATATGATTGCAATTAATCTATTTCAAATAATTAGTATCTAACTCCGATTATTTTATCGGATAACATATTTGTTACAATTGCTGTTATTGTTTTCATTCTGTAGAATTGTTGTGAGGAATCAAAAATGGAAAACATTACCCACTGAGATATGATTCGCCAAATTTACCTTACATATTTTTCACTGATGATATTACTCGTTTAACAAAGTTCTTTTTATTATCCCGAGATGGGATTTTTATGAGTACGAGTGTTCGTTTTAACATTCTCAAAATAATTGTAATAACAATTTTACTCTTGAAGATATTACATCTCTTTTTTCAGAATTACATTCAGTTAATTCAAAAAATTTTCACATTGCGCGCTGAGAAATGTTTTCAAATATTATTCGAGTTCTTTGTACAGTAATAAAATTTCACAGAACCCAAATTAGCTCGTACTCTTGAATTCCATTCTCTCGAGATTATTATTTCCCAAATTGAGTACCGAGATGTTCCCCGATGACGAATTTTCCTTTGCAGTGTCCCAAGTCGAAGGCGAGGTTCTGAATTTGTCGCACGTGACGCGTAGCGAAATGGGAGCCTATCTCTGCATAGCCAGCAACAAGGTTCCGCCCTCAGTCAGCAAACGAATAATGTTGCACATCCACTGTAAGTAAAGACTCCGTAAAACTGCCATAAAACTCGGTGTTGGCGGTGGTGGTAGTGGGCGAGAGTGCGCCGGGGGTCGGTAGCTTCAACTACTTTTCAGTTTTAAGAGACTCGACTTGCGAGCGAGCGAGCGAGATGGAGAATAAGAATAAGACAGAGAGAGAGAGAGAGAAGGAGTACGAGAACGCGTGGAAACGTACTCGCGTAAATTCCAGGCAGGTATACGAGACCCGGTAAGAGAGAAAGGGAGTATGAGGGATGAAAAACAAAGGAATGGGAGTAAAAAATTTTATGCATTTTTTTATCAACCTTAACATAAAGCATGATAAAGACGCACAGGGGTATTATTTCCAAGTACATCGACCGTCTTTGCCGCTTTTCCGGTTCTCGTTCTCTCGGCAATTTTCGGCAAAGAAATACCCAACGATAAAGCAACAAGTATTAGTAAAAAAAAATATCGACCCGCAGAACCGCGGAGTTAATTAGATTTTGAGAAAGGAACAGTCCCGTGTATATACGGAGGAGACTTGAATGGCGAGCGGTTGTGTATTCTCTCCTCCTTTTTTATCGCAGTGGGTAAAAGCC
>NCVS01000323.1:43277-102016 GCA_003055095.1 Goniozus legneri
GATAGAGAGGATAGGGCAGAGTGAAAATTTTCTCGAGGTCGAGCCTCATCCGGACCGTAAGCAGGCTTAAGGTCGGTTCGTCTCAATAGAAAACATGCCGGCGCATCTTTCTTGTAACGCCGGTGTGAAAGCCAGCGAGAAGAGAGAGGGAGAGCCAGCGAGAGACAGAGAGAGTAGAAGAGAGAGCACGAAACGAGGTTGAAGGCGGTAGCGGGAACGCCATCCTAGAGATAGTCATCGTCTCCTTTGCATAATTCGGCCGTAGTAAAGGAAGACTCACCCCCACCCGCTTCATCGCATTCTCACCCTCTTTTCCGGGGCCTTCTTTTCGTCCCAAGAGCATCGGTACGAGCGGAGAAAAGGAAGAAGAGAACGAGAGAGCGAGAGAGAGAGGAGAAAAAAGTCAAAGTAAAATACTGCTTAAATAACAGCACGCGAAGCACAGGAAGGGGTGAGGGTCGTGCGGACGCGCGAGGTCGCGAAAGGTCGGAGTCTACATATACAAGGTGTCCAAAAATGGCCATACGTCTTTCGAGCAGCTCGCGAAAGAAGTCTTTCCATTTTAATATCCGATTCATGATTCTTTGGCTATTCGAATTTTTCGCCAGCCAATTTAAAATAATGTTCGGCGCAGTGGGCGTTTAGCTTCATTTTCGTCATTGAAATTTGATCGAGTTAAATTATAAATTTTAACCTATATAACTTCAGACGAGTTACAAGAAATATTCGTTTGTATTTAATTCATACCCTACCCTATTATTGGTTAGAATCATTCAACTTTTTATGCATTATACGACAAAATATTGAATAATTGTTGAGAATTTTGTAATCTTTTTAGCGGGTGATACGATAATCGGAGACACCCTGTATATAGCTGTGGTATATATACATGTTCACCTATGTGCCCTGTCTCACCCTCCTTCTCTCTCGTTCTGGTGGGTCAAAGTGAGACGGCGAGATAATAAAATTACACCTAACCTAGTGTTTCGGGCTTAACGCGACGTTGGAAACGAAGACAGAGATATGGCGGTTTATATATAGCTATGTATACACAGAAGGGGGGCAGGGAATTCTTGTTGAGCCCCGATTACGACCGTGACCCCCTCTTCTCTTCTCTCTCTTTCTCTTTCGTGCCTCGGGATCCCCGCAGAGGGTAATTCTTGGCCGGAAATTGGATCTACCTGGTGCATGCGTGCTCGCATAGAATCACGATGATCAACACCCTGAACACGCTGAACAATCGAGGGGTAGATTTTTGAGGCACTAAAAGTCGTGTTTTTCGAAATCCCGACACGATTAACCAATCGCGGTGCGAAACGAGACACCGTTAATTAATCGAGTTGAATGTGGTAAGGGGGTAACAGAGGGGATGGAGGGGAGTCTCTCTGTATTGTACGCGACAAGCCTGATCGACGAGAATTGATAATTATGAAAATTGAAGGTAATAGAAAGGAAATTGAAGCCCCGGTTGTAATTTCGTTATTTTCTTCTATTTCGTCGCTCGCTTCGATGGTTTCTATTTCTTTAAAAAAAAATTTCTTCCGCTCAAGAACGGGAAACGCGACGGGTGAAATTAATATCCCAGAATCGTTGCAGAAAAGTTTCTCCCGCTCGCGAGAGGTATAATTTCATTACTACTAACGTATTTAACATCTTCGGCGGATAATTCGATCTCGCAGAATTCTCAGCTCTTGTTCTGCATTTTTTATGCACAGACTTTGGGTTTATCGTTATAATATTTTTTTAGTAGCTCTTATTTCTCTCTCGCCCTTCTCTCTCCGTCTCTCACTCTCTCTCTCTCTCTCTCTCTCGCTTTATCTCCCATCGCTTTTTTTTATTATATTTCTCTCTCGAGCCAAATTTAATTTCTCGGAAGCTAATGTTTTCAGAAGGAACGAGGAAACACGTTGAATGTAATGGCAATTCGATTTAAACGTTTGCTTTAGCGGGTCGGAAATTTCGCCTAGCGTGCGTATCGCGTGCGCTGTGTCTACTCGAGGAGGGAGAGAGAGAGAGAGAGAGAGAGGTTGGGTGGCGGAGAGAAAGAGAAAATAAGGACGCGTAAACTTGACACGCGGAAATGAGAGAAAAAGGATATTTCCTACTGGCCGGGAATAACGATGAGGACGAAAAAAATTCTCTCGCTATATTTCGCCGTTCCAAACAAAAATAAGAGAGGATAAAAAAAAGAGAGAGAAGCTTTCCGCGAGGCGCGAAATTTAACAAGCCGATAAGACGTTTCTCCATCCGTGAAATTTGGCAGGAGTTTTTCTCGTCGTTGAGAGCGAACTTCTCGAGCGGCGAATCCGGATGAAAATCTCCACGGCACGGTACGGTTAATGGAAGATGGTCGTAACAACGGCCATTGCCGTTTGGAGTGTGAGCGAGCGAGCGAGCGAGCACGCGCGCCCCAAGGAGGATCGGGAGTGTTATCTTATCACCGCAGAAGCTCGTCCTGACTCCCGGTGTCCTTTCTCGGCCACGGTCGAAACCTCAAATTGTGACCCTACCCGCCACTTCTCGTACCACTTTTCCTTGGAGCGCGCGAGACGGCAATTCACGCGACCCCGAGAAACCTATTATAGGATTTTCAATGTTTCGCTCAACGGACCCTGCGATTCAGCCGTCGCCATTCCCGAAAGTGGAGAGAGAGAGAGAGAGAGAGAGAGAGAGAGGGAGTGGGAGAGAGTAGGAGAGATAGAGTTTTCCTGAAGACAGAGATAGAATTCTTCGGATGAGAGAGAGAGAGATCCTTCCTGAAGAGAGAGAGAAACTGAATCTCGGGGAGAGAGAGAGAGCATTTCTGAAAGAAGGAACAAAATTCTTGAAGAGAGAGAGAAGAGAAAGAGAACTTCCCGAAGACAGAGAGCGAATTCTCGAAGAGAGGAATATAGCATTCCTGAAGAGAGCTTCCGGAAGAGAAAGACGGAACTCGCGGAGAAAGAGAAAGAGCATCCTTAAAGATATACAGAGTTGCCGAAGACAGAGATGAGAAGATATCGTTATCAGACACAAGTGCGAGACGGTATAATCCTCGATACTTACCACTTCGGCTTATATCCCGATCCAGCGGACGGACGAAATTGTGCAATTCAAATGATTCATTTTGAGCGAACCACGCGTTCGAGTACTCCCCCTCCCTCCCTCTCTCTGTCTCTTCCTCTCTTTCGCCTCAACCGCAACCAGAAACCGAGTTAACCGGCGTATACTCTCGCGCGCGAACTGAAAGACGTTTCTTGTTAACGGTTCTGAGAATGTGCCAACCGGGAGTATTAAAGCCCGTTGCTTCACCGTATAAACGTAATAAATGATGGAGACTCGGGACATCTACATGCTAACGGGCTGTTTAAACCTTTTACGCGATTGTGCAATTCTCGGGTAAGGCGCGTTGTTATGCCCCGAGACGGCCAGTAGTAAAACCGGTCACTGGGAGAATTTCTCCAGGCAATTAATATCCGGCTAAAGGGCCAGTATAAAAAAAAAACAGAATGGCAGAATTATTAAACGACGGAGCGTTTAAGCAAACGAGACTCGTACTGGTTGTAATGACTCTCTCTCTCTCTCTGCCGAACGGGTGAGAGAAAGAGAGAGAAAGAGAGAGAGAGAGAGAGAGAGAGAGAGTTTCACCGTTTAATTCAAATTCGTTCATCAAATGGACATATCTGTGTACAATACGAGCGAGAGAGATAGAGTATACGACTGGACTCTCGACGTCGCGTCGTGGCAATTCCAGTTGAACAATTACCAAATTCAATTACACTTTCGAGCCGTTAATTCGAGCATCCGCAGCGTCGACGACGATGCGACGCGACCAGAATTGCTCACTCCTCTCTCGTTCGCGCGCTCTCTCTCTCTCTCTCTCTTTCTCGCGCGTGCACACACACACACGCGCGCGCAATTCGGTGTGTGTCTCTTACTCTCTCGCTCTTTCGCGGCAACCTCGCACGCGAATAAATATTCACGGTGTAAGGATTGATTTATGACTCCCGTTTGGACTCAACGCGCGCCGCCCGCTCTGCCCAGAAAGTATTAATTGCTATAGCCACACATCGACCCCTCCTGTGTATATAAATATACCCTTATTTTTCCCTTTTTTTCACTCGTTTTGATTAAAGACCCGAGGCGATTTAGCGCGCGAGGCCGTAAAAAATTTGGACGGAAAAAAATACAGCGATAATTCCTGAAACACGACACCACGTGTTTTTCCCGTAATTTAAAGGGCTCGGCTGTTTACCGTGAATTTATCCGGCTGAGAAGTTCGACTGTTTCAGGTTTTCTCGTTTATCGAAGAAATTGAAAATTCCTCTTTCGAGGAGCGAAGGGGACTCTAATTTTCTCTAGTTTATATACTCCGGTTCTTCTCGGACGGTGTACATAGGGTACTTTGATCCCTCCGCTCGTCGCGCGAGATGAAAAATGTCCGGAAGTATCACTTTATCTCTCGCCATCATCTTAACTTTCCATTACCCGGGAATGAAAGCTAGCAAGCGCGCGCGCGAGAGAGAGAGAGAGACAGAGAGAGGACGTGTAACAAGGCAGGACGCAGTTCGACGCTATCGCAAACATAATCCTTATTACCGATCTCATTTCTGGCGTTAACTCGCTTCGAAAATATTATCGTTTAATATTAAACGCTCGACGGTGAAAATTTCGCGAGTGTGTGGAGAGGCGATATAATGAGGCGACATTTATCGACGATGAATGTCGAAACATCCCGAGAATTAGGAAGAGAGAGAGAGAGAGAGAGAGAGAGGAGGGAAACGTACACATAAAGTTAAAACAAAATCTCTATCTTTGGTGGAAAATCAGCTTACCGAACTGAATGACTGGAAATAAAGAGTCGGTTTGATGTTTTCTGCTAAGCTGGAAAATACTAGAAATCTCTTTGAGGATGTTCTTACCAAATAAGGCGATTAAAAGTTGACGTTTCGGAAAACAAACGAGTATACGTAGATATATTATATATAAAAGGTGTCCCAAAAATTATCGCATGGTCTTAAAATAGTGGGTAGTTTGCGAAATTCCGGGCGAAAAAGTTCTTCCGGCGCCCCATAGGGATGACTCTCTGAAATTTTTCTGTCAGAATATTTCTTTGAATTGTATGAAAAATTAAAATTAACATACATTTTCATCTAAAGAAAGATATACCAACATTGTCACTCTGCATTGAAAATAAAAATTTGTTGAATGCACTTAATATTTGTATATGTTCAAATAAATATTAAAATTATTGAACAAAACACTTGTTTGAGTTAAAGACGCTAATTTCATTATAAATAATATTTCTTTATAATTCACTCCGTTGAACAAAACATTTATTTTTATATTTTCAAATAAATATTAAGTAGGTTCAACAAATTTTTATTTTCAGTGTGGGTATCTCCGACTCTGGCTAATTAATAAAAATTCTGAATAACTAAAAAACTATAAAAACACGGTGTGAATAATTTCATACCATCCTATATAATTATACATACATATATATACATATTAGTAAAGAGAAAACCATTAGGGCGTACGAGTTCCCAACGCGGTAATTAGCGTGATTGTCGATGTCGCGACGGTGAAGAGTGAAAAGAAGCAAAAAAAACGATATCCTCTCGTTCTGATTACAGTCCATCCGATGATAGAAGTGCCGAACCAGCTGGTGGGGGCGCCGACGGGGACGAACGTCTCTCTCGTCTGCAATGTCGAGGCATCGCCGAAGGCCATAAATTACTGGACGCGAGAATCCGGTAAATATCGATCCCAAAGCGGGAAATCGCGATCGTTCTTCCATAATAACTCGCCAAAAATCGTTACAACTTTGCAGGTGAGATGATAATCAGCAACAACAAGTATCACATGGCCGAGGAGAAGACGTCCGTTTACAGTGTTCAGATGAGACTGGTGATCATGAACCTGCAGAAGCAGGACTTGGGTGGTTACAGATGCATCTCGAAGAACTCTATCGGCGATGCCGACAGCAACATTCGACTTTACGGTTAGTTTTTGTTCTTCAGGAAAGAGAGAAGAAGAGGAAGATAGAAAGAAAGAGAGAGAGAAGAGAAAGGTGCCGGTAACGCCTTGATAAGAGAAAAAACAAGTCGTAAAGTCTCCGTCGGGAGGCTTTGGAACTCCGTCGACTTTGCAGTCGGCTTTTCTCTTTCTCTTCGCGCGCTTTCTCTCTCTCTCTCTCTCTCTCTCTCTCTCTCTCTCTCCCTTTCTGTGTGTGTGCTCCTCTCGCGCACACCGCCAATACCGGCGTCGCACTCGTCACGACGAATGCACTCTTCCTTTAACGCCGCGAGGAGCGAGGAGGGAGAACAATAAAAGACGAAACACATCCGACGGCGCGCCATTTGCGGGACCACGCAACTTTTTAAAACGCATCGCTTCTCCATATCCGGCCCTCCACCCCTCGGGCTCTTTCTTCGCCCCTCGCCCTCTCCCTCCCCCTGGATCCCGGAGTGAAAGATCTTCCGTTTCGCGGAGTTCGGTAAAAGGCCGGCTCCGAGACCTTTTTTCAATTAGTCGCCTCTGTAAAATATCATATCTCTTCAACCGAGATGTGACGATTTATTTTCAAATCTATCCCCTTTGAATTATTCCAACGAGTTCCTGAAAAGGGTGAATTTCTAAATCGGAGCTTAAAGTTACTTTAATTAACATAGCTCGATATTGAGAATAGTTATTGAAATATGGTATATCCTTGTTCCATACACACATTCATCGTGTATTTATAGACGAAATGATAATTCCAGCTCTATAGAGTTTGAATTATTCAATCGAATTCCTTGTTACGCCGAAGGGATAATAATTCCTATTTCAACTGTAAATATCCTAAATTAACAATATTTGACTAACTCACACATTCAAAGTGAAAATATAGAAAAGAATTTAACTTTTTCATATGAAAATTCTGATAAAATATTAGATGATATATAAACCATCCAATAAATAATTGTCGTAACTATGATAATCTCAATCTACGCGATCGTTATATTGAAATACCTACAGATATTTATGCAAATTTAGTAGAACAAATATTTATTTCCAAGCAAATATGACGCGTAAACATTTGCCATGGGTACGTCGACTGGAAGTTCCTCGATCGGGTAAGATTGTTGGTTAGACAATCATCGAGGATATCGAGCGTTAAGGCACGAAAGAGAGAGGGAGAGAAATTCGAGACGAGTTTGCGGAGCAAAAGTACGCCGATACTAGTAGAGTATACTCCGGAGGAAGAAAGGGGTGGGTTGGCGCGTCACGTCGAGGGCTAAAAGTCCGCTAACGTGTTCCACCCTCTTCCTCTTCGCCTCCTCTCGAGAGATCCCACCGGACTGTCCCGTATTAGTTATCGTTTATCAGGGGGGCCGGGGCGGACAAAACGCGAGCTCTCCAGCTTCCCCGAGAATTGGGTGAGCCATCTGTTGCCATGAACATGATCGATAAAAGTCCGCCAAGTGTTATCAGTGCTAAACTGCTATTTCGACGAGCTGCCACACGGCCTTTTCCATCCTCGTTTTTCTATTTTCATCCAATTCCTCTCCTAGCTTTTTACCACTTCACGGTTCACCTCGGAGAAAAATTAATAAAATCTTTATATAGTTTGTTACTAGAGACACGGAACTCGGTTTATTTCCTTATCGAGAATCAATTTTTAAATAAAATTTATTTAAAGAAATTCTATACCGGTCACCTTCCGTTCGAACCATTTTATTCGATAACCGAGATCGATACGAGGTATTTACCGTTTTCGTAATCGATAAAATCGATGTGCACTGAGAAGAAAATTTTGTTCAATCAATCGAATATGCATTCCTATACTTTTCCTCTAACAAAATATTCTATTTGATAGTATCGAATCGTACATTTAATTGGCTTAACAATATTTTCTTCTCGGTGTATCGTTTATTATAGCGAATGGAAACATCTGTGGTTTAAGTAACGGATTTAATGAGATAAAAAAAATGATATTTTCCAGACATAGGGATAACAAAGCACTCGAGGAAGCTGGGAGATCATCGGGAGGACGACATGAACGAGGTGATTGGCGATCGAGAGCACGGCCACCGACTGAACCACGTTCACCAAGGCTCGCTGAGGGAGGCAGGTTCCACCCACGAACCGTCCCAGGATCACGAGGATTCGGCAGCCACGAGAACGGTGGAGAGAATACCGCCGTCCGTAGTCGCGATCCTGCTCGTCGCTTTCTCTCGTCTCCTAACGTCCACGTAAAAAGAAGAGAAGAGAGAAACAGGCTCGTAGAAAGAGACACGACACGCGATCGGTTGTAAGCCATTATCATTTTCCTCCCTTCCGTTCTCTTTTGTTCGCTTCTCCTTTTTTTCTCTCTCTTTCTCTTTCTCTTGGAGAGCGAGAGAGGGAGAGACCCGTCGAAATGTTTTTAAAAAAGCAGGCGAGCGTCGCGATCGTCCGCGAATCGTCCCTCAGTGGGCTTTAACGAGACGTCTCGTTAGCGAGTACAGCGTCTCCGTCCGTTCTCTCGGCACTTCTTTCTTATTCGTCGGACGACGTCAGCCCTCGCCACTCCCGCCTCTCGAATCTAGCGCGTCGAAGACGAGTGAAAAATTCAACGTATCGATTTTCCTCGGGAGTGAAATTCTCCGTGTCTTGTATCGCCAAGAGTGCACTAGGAAGAAAAAAAGTTTGTTTAATCGGCTAAATGTTCCTTCCGGCAACGAAGGATACGCGAAAGAGTGTTTAGATAGAGAAAGGACTGAAATACGTTTCCTTGAAAAATATCATTGATTGTTGTCGTTACATTGCATAAACAGGCTATATTTTCTGATTTATTTCAATCGAAAATGATTAATGGTAAAATTTGTATAATCTGCAAGTAATTTTTCGTTAAATAAATAAACGTTCAATTTCTTTATAAGGCAGTGACAATTCTGAGATATGTTATACATATATCGATCTTGCATATCATTATATGATAAATATGTAGTATTATTACATTATATTGCGTTTTTGGCTGCAGCCGAATGAATATTTAGTTAATTGAACAAATTTTTTTAGCACAGAGAGATTTCACACGATCGGTCCAGTGTAAAATTGAATATCGTATCCTCGTTCGATAAACCGGCACGCTGATATTGAATTATTATCTGATTCTATTAAAATTTTTTCCGAATCGACAGCGCGTACGAGAGGGAAAAGTATTTATCGAGATTATTTAATAACGTCATTCGAAATTGGCACCGATACGTATGTTAATGTTTGAAACGGTAAATTGACGTTGAAGCCGTGATAATATTATATATATATGAAGGCGTTATTTCGCACAGATTTTATACCTCCCCCCTCGTTTCGCTCGTATTGTATTTTGCGTGTATTTTATAGCGACTCCCCCCGTCGGAACTTCTCGGAGGACCCCCCCTCTAAAAAAATTCTATCCAGCGGGAAGTTCGAGACGACCGACGAAAAATTACGAGAAATTTTTATATCGAGAATTGCGAGGATATCCGAATCGAGCGTTCGTCGCTTTCGCGCTTCGATTATTGTAAATAGCGATTTTTCCCGAGGTTGCCGAACGAGTCAGACTCGCGAGAGGATCCCTCGCGAAACGAGGAGGGAGAAAAATGAAGAATGAGGAACATTGTTCCGGGAGGAACGCCGTGAGCGAAATCGTAATCGATACATTCCTCGCTCGTGTAAAATTAACTCGATTAGCGAAACTTCGCAGCGAGTCGATAGCTCGAGGCGCCGTGTCGTTCAACTTCTATCGAGACACCACTCTTGTTCGAGATTGAAAAGCCAGAGGAGACGAAACGAAAGCGAGAGAGAGAGAGAGAGAGACGGAGAGAGTTTTGAAAAAGAATTATCTTGCGATGAGAATCATTTGCTAAAATTCTCTCGCTCTCTTTCTCTTTCTCTCTCTGTACGACCACGACAGTGTGGAATATAACGAATGGAGTGTAAATATTATTTAGTAGTTGGAAACAACGCGTTGGGGGTGTTTTGGCGAAGCATCAAAATCTTTTCAGCGGTTTCTTTCGCGGCTCTAAATATCTTCTGTAAATATAATACGTCGTTCTGTAATCCCGCTACACGAGTGTGTCATATATCCCGCGTGAGCAGTAAGAACAGTTACACCGAGTTCCGTAGAGCTATGAATACGTAAAATCCGTAATGACGAGAAACTTTTACTCGCGTTATGAGAAATAAGTGTCGATTATCAAAGCCCCTCGAAACTTCGGGATCGTGTCCGTATCCACTCGCGACGGCTCTAATTTTACTAATGACAGCTGTAATCGATCGCGCTAACGAGCGACGAGAACAAAAACGAAACCATATCATTGACATATCCGAGACATTTCTATCCAGACGGAGCAATATGTTGACGAGAATTATCCAAAATACGACAATTCGATATTCAAACGTATCTTGAATTTCTTCGATCGTATTGTTTCATCCGGATCGAAATTTCAGTGCGAAAATCGAGTGGTATAGTAGAAACAAGTGCCAAACGATTCTCCTTCGCGTTTTGTTCCATAAGATTAATTCCGTTCTATCTCGAGCGACACCGGAACGTGTCTTTCTCGGCGGAAAGAAGAAATTTATTTATTGGCGCCACGTTCTCGTCGGACGTTTTAAAGTTAAGTGTTATGTCCTTCCGTTTCGTGCTATATCGCCGCTATCGGTCGAGGGTGATAGCGCCATCCTCTTGAATAATATGCGTGACCGGTCTTTATACGATCGACCGGAGAGAGCGTGAAATCCAATTTTTAATGTACAACGAACGCTATCAAACCGCGACACGAGGAGAAAAAATTTTTTTCAATTAACGATGTTTTCATTATATAATTTACCATCGTAAATTTTTCGAATTTATGAAAAATTGCTTTAATTAACGATATTTTCATTTGCGTACGTTCTTGAATGAATTCAGCGATTGTTTGAATTGAGAATGAAATTGTTCAATCGATGGATGTATTTATTTAAACACGTTTGACGAAAAAATTTATAAACGCCATTACGTGATTGTTTACAATTGGATAGAAAATTGTTTGATTAATGTAATGTTAATTTGTGCACACTCGACAAGAAAGATATTGGAGTAGAATTTAAAATTGTTTATATCGCAATAATATTTCTTATAGATTTATAAATCGTTTGGATAGGAAAAGAAAATTGTTGTTAACGAAATGTTTATTTCGATCCCTTCGAGGGAATAACATTGACAAAGTTGAAACTCGTTTATATTTGAAAAATTTGCTATTTTAAAATAATATAGAAAGTAACGTCGCGAAATGCGTTTGAGCGAATTTGTACGAACAATTTTTCGATCCAACAATTTTCCTTCCTTCGTGGATCGCGTGGGATCTACATTACGGATCACGAAGGCGATTCTCGGTTCGTCACTCCCGATGTTGATAATTTTTCACCCTCTTCGCCTTATCGTACTAACGATAGGTTTAATTACCCCCACAATTCCGTAACGGAACGAATTCCCTCTAAAATCGATAAAAACACCGTTTCGAACGGAAACAACGCACGGATACGATATTTGCGTTGCGCAAGAGAAAAATAACATTTGCGGGTCGCGCGCGTGTTGTGCGTGTAGATTGTATAAAATAATGAAAAGGCGAACCAACTTTATTATCAAAGTTACTCAGAGTTGTTGACTCTAGTCGTTCCCGCTCGCGCAAACGGACTTAAGTACAAAAACCGAGGAGAAAATACCGATACTCGAAGGACTGCCCAGGGTCGTACTGTGTACCTCGAGACCCTCGAAACATTTTCCGGAAAATTACCTACGAACTTCCGCTTAACTGTAATATTAAAAATCGAAGCAAGAAAGTACCGATTCCCCGAAACTCCACGACCCTGAAAATTTTCCCGAAAATCGTCGAGGCTTTTCCGCTTGAAACACAACACTGAAAAAAAAAACAACCATATCTATCGTTTCTCGCTGTATCATCCCCCAAGAGCGGCGTTATCGCTCGCGGTATCGGTGAGAGAAAAAACGAACTGCAGGAGGAAAAATGAAATTAAAAAAAAAAGAAAGAAAAACAGAAAAAATGTACGCCCTAACGACAGAGGCCAAACAAAAACGGTCGGGCGCGTGACACGAAAATCGTTTTACGTCGGCCCTCTCTCTCTCTTGGGGCGAGTGCGCGCGTGTGTTGCGTGTAGGAATAGAGAGAAAGAGAGAGAGAGAGAGGAGAAGCGGAGCGAAAAAAAGCGCGAGTTTGGTAAAACCGTGCCACGCGCCCGAGACCATTTATATACACACACTGTACAGATACATATCGCGTTTATGGCGCTTAGCGCGTGCTTGTCGCGTGACGTTTAACCGCTCGCGGTGCATCCTCGGACGACGCTGAAGTACGATCCATCAACGTCGACGGGAATGTACGAGAAGGTGATTCATACCCCCACTCCCCCCGAGAAAAATAATTACTAGGGAGCGAGGAAAAAACGCGTACCGCGACGAGAATCGGCCGAGAATCGATTGAAAATTGAAGAATCGGAGGAAAGTGTGGTTCTTGTGTGATTTGGACCAGCCGAAAGTATCTACCATTTTCTTTGCGTCGTAGACAGCTTGTATCTCTCCCGAAAAAATAATTTTTTGAAAATCTGTACATATCTAAAGCTTCTCGTAACATCGATAAAAAAATAACGATTTTTAAGGTATCTACGCTGTAAATAAAATTTTGTTGAATGTACTCAATATTTATTTACATATGTTCGAATAAATATTTAATTTGGTAGAAAAATGATTGTTCGAATTGAATATTAATTTCTATATTTTCAAATAAATATCAGGTAGCTTCAACAATTCTTTTTTCAGTGTACAAGCTAGTCAAATATATGTATTGAAAAAATGTGTTGGCTTTTTCGGTTGAAAATTGATATTCTGTGAAAAATAACTTATTGCAGGCTGTCTAAGAGTTAATAACGGCACGCAAAAGGTGAGAAATAATGGGCGTACGCGTTTTATCCTGTTGCGAATCTTTTTTCGTTGGAAGATTCTATGTCATCGTCCTTGCGAATCTTCCTCGTCCCTTCTCTCGTTGGTTCCTCTCGAAACTCGCGGAAACGACGGCGCATCGCACACTGTATTATAATCATGCACGTATACATATGTTATATATAAATATATATATTATATATAATATACGATAATAACTAATGAGTATGCATCCGTATGCATCGGTGTAATTAATTACTCGTCCCCCATCGAGCCCATCTTGTCAACGACGTTTTAAATGAAAACTTGTACCAAGCGAAATCCAACAGAGACGTTGTCACTGAGAAATAAAAACAGAGTTGAATAAAGAAACGATTAATGTAAAATAATGGACTTTTTATCCTCGACCAATTATCCTTTCACCTCATATTTATGCGATAAATCAATATATTGTCAAGAACATATTTTCACAAATATATAAGCAATTTTGTTTTCATCTTGACGTTTCATTTCATCTCGAGAGCCTATCATGCGAAATCTCGAGAAAATTCAGGAAAGGAAAACTGCTGCGTGATAAAGAAACGATCATTGTAAAAGTGAACATTAATTTTTCGACCGTTAAGAATAATTTCTCTCCCGTATCGCTGGGACTTTGTTTCGCAGTTGAGTTTTATCGTCACCTGGATCGGCCCCCGGAGTCCCCAGGTAAGTGCGCATTTTCGTGGAAATTTAACGCAACCGGGAAGGCGCGCGATTCGATCCGCGAGCGTATTTCCAGAAATACAAGACTTTTACGATTCCGCATCGAGACAACAGAAACGGTAAATGCAAGAGGGAGAGGGAGGGTGGGTCAGACAGAAATGTTTTAACTCTGAATGATAAATTCTCAGTTTAAAGCAGACGGAGTCAATTATTCAAGCGAATTTAATTAAAACGATCGATACACCCAATTCGATATAATATCGTCATTTTGGAATAATACATCGAACTATAGAAAACGATAGAGGGAAGAGAGAGAGAGAGAGAGAGAGAGAGAGAGAGAGAGAGAGAGAGACGAGGCGAGGCGTTAATTGCGTTCCCAGGGAGAAAAGCGGTTATTCCGCGCGAGGCCGTGAAATGAAATTAAAGCTCCCGAGAGCGAGAGAGCTTTTCTCGGTATTTGTATTCTAATAAGCCATCAAGCGCGGTCCGCAGTCGACGGTTTACATATCTATTCCGGGTTCCCGCACGGCTTATGGAATTCACCGTCCGCGAAAGTATCTGTTTTGTTTATACACGTACGACGCTTCGGATTTAATTGGTCCCGAGGAAGGGCCACGAGTGCAGTCGCAGACCATGAGTGCGCTCGAGTTCCCGTAGACCGTTTTGGGGTTTAATGATCGTGAGCCATCGAGTGGCCCGCGAGAACGTGACGTGTCGCACCGCAACGCACGCCACACATTCGCGATTCTGTGAGAGTCCTCGAAACACGAGCTTGTAACTAACAACGGACGGGACATGCCGAATTTTATATGTTACCTTGTCGAATCATCGAGAATCAAATTGCCCGGTTAAATTGTTTTGCAATTTTTTAGATCATCGAGGAAATTCGCAGTGTTCGTTTATAACGTGACAATTTTAGCTAGTTTTTTTTAAATTTAATAACAATTTTTTTGCTATAAAGCCCTGAGTGCGTAACATTTATAAGCGTTTTCCAAAAATTTTCCACGTGAACTGTTTATTTCAATACGGCAAAAATATCTATATTTCGAATGAAATATTATCTAAAAGAGAGATATATTATTTAAGCTGACAATAGTTCATTTTATTTCAACATTTATTCTATAGAGTTATCGATAAATTTATATTTATGTTTATTGAAATTGAAATAATTTTATCACTCATTGTAAAAATTTATCTAATTCTCTCATTTTTGTGAAATTTTTATATGTTCTACCTCCAATATTACAGAATACCTAAGAATCGTGAAAATTTGATCTGGTATTTATATTCTCGTAAGGTCGTTTCTTCGGGAAATTAAACACCCAGATAAACCAATCGAAAGATATTTTTCGTTTTATTATTTTTTTTAGTAGCGATACTTTCCTGTCGTTCTACCGGTTTGAGATTGGAATTCCAAAATATGCGAATTTCGATACCCAGAGAGAGAGAGAGTCGAAAAAAATTACAGGATTCGTTCGAATGCATCAGTGACGTACAAACCCCGACGGTCCAGTGAAATTCTGAATTTTCTACGATCCACATTTTCCCTTTTCTCTCTTCTCCGATCCGGGAATTCGAGAAAAATTCAAAGCGACAGACGAAAAAAGAGGAGAGCTATCGAAAATCTTGGGGAAAAATTTCGCCTGTATATCGGTGACAATCAAATTCAACGGGGGGGAGAGAGAGAGAGAGAGAGAGAGAGAGAGGTGCTGAGAATAGTCGAGAATCGATTCAAGACCCGTAAAATCGGTAGGTACTGTCCACGTTTTCTCAAAACGTATTTTTTTTATTCTGCTTTCAGTCTGCACAGTAAATTCAATCGAGCATTGCAGCTGTCTCGTTAATTCAGATTCGTTCCTCTAGAAGCGATTTGCAATCGAACGCAAGAAGCGAAGCCCTATTTTCGCACGAAGTTTCACACGAAAATGCATTCTTTTATATTTTGGCTGTTATTGTTCTCCACTGGCATTATTCGACCCCTTAAAATGAACAGCAGGGGAGGGGGTTGTTATTCAAAAATCTATTATATTAAAAGGACTTAATCCGAGCCGCTATTCAGCCCAAAAATGGAAGGGAGAAGGAGAGAGAGAGAGAGAAAGAGAGAGAGAAACATTTTAAGGGTTATACAAGAAGATGGAGAAGAAGGAGGGGATTAGTGGAAGAGAGAAAGAGAGTGAGAACTGAGAAGGCGCCAAGTGCGGAGTCTCGCACTCGCCATATACATCGAGTAGCTCGTTCGCAAACTGGTCACGAACTGGCCGGATGGCCCAAGAACTGCCTTCTTCTCTTTCTCCTCTCTCTCTCTCTCTCTCTCTCTCTCTCTCTCTCTCTCTCTCTCTCTCTCTACTTTTTGCAACCCCTATCAACGGCATCGTACCACCATGGGCCTTCGAGTGCCGCTCGACGGAAAAGGGTTGGCTCGTTAATCCAGATCGGAGTGAAAGTGCTGGATCGGGGTTAGGACGGACGAGAACCTCGAATATTCTTCGAGTGGCGAGAGCGCGAAACCAGTCGGTCACGCAGACGCTGATTTATCAACTCGACTTTTCTACTTCACGACTCTTTTTTTAGGAAAATTGAGTTGTCCAATTACAAAAAATGTTAGTTTCGTAAAAATATAGGGTTGAATTTTTTATCATTTTATCAATAAAGTTTCATAGAGTTGTAGAAAAGATATTTCATCGTACATATCAAAGATATTTCATTTTATTTGAGAAATAAGATACTTTACGGTAAAAGTTATTACACAAATACGTCACAGCTCATACAATACAACATTTCACGCAATATAATTTTTAAAAATTTAGCCATGAACAAAGAACGAGAAAAGGAAGTAAAAAATAAAGTCAATTTTTTGCTTTTATTGTATGCGGATTTAAATTTTAAAAGCCCATAACTAGTAAACGAAACGTCGTATAAACTTGTTCTCGGTCTTAAAGTTTTCATAATAATTCTGGTTTTAACCAAAACATATTTCTGAACCCAAAGATGGGTGTACAAGCTTTTTTTCAAATTCATTTATCTTTTATCTATCGGCAAATCACGGACGCAAATTCCTCTTCGTTCAGGGAACTAAAATCCAAACTTATTTCATGATCGACACCTTTTTAGAAGATATGAACAAATTTTGCAGAGTACATAATTGTATTAAAATTAAAAAAAATCATTTCACATCGTGACAAAGAACTCTGATAGCAAAAATCATCGAAATAGAAGACTGAACGGTCAGAAAGGTTGCGAGTTGATACGAAAGGACTCATATTTCCTCGGAAAAAATTGAATACATCACGATACCACGTTCGGATTTTATTAACAGGATCCCGAGGAGTAGCCAAAAAGTTGATAAATGCTCCCGTAGCGTGGATTCGACTCGCCCGGAGGGGTTGACTCTTGAAGAGAGGAAAGAAGAGAAAGAGATAGAGAGAGGGAGAGAGAGAGAGAGAGTGTGCGATAGAAGACGAGAAGAGGCCACTGATATTGTAAGTGGCTGCGAATGCTTTATAACTGAGAACTCGAGACGGGCGAGCTTGGAATTTTTGATGTAGTAGCGAGCCAGATATGAATATCGGAAAGTTCCCCAAAGGAATTCCGGTGAGAATGGGGAAAGTGGGGGGAGGTCGGAGGGACTGGCGTTTCGAACGATCGGCCACGAGGCTGAAAGACGGATAACAGCCCGCTACGTATCTCGACGGTAACAAGTTTTGAGAAATCGCTGAGGAAACGATAAACTTTACCCGAGAACAGCACGAAAGGCCACGATCGGCGAACGACCTTCGAGGACTCTGTGACAATCGTCGACCCGACTGTCTAAGATCGTTAACTGGATTTCGCCAAGTACCGGACTCGATTTTTAATCTATGTTAAATAAACTGCTGAAAATAAATTTTTACCCTCCTCACAAAATCAGCCTCTATCTAAACAAATCAGACATCATGGCTCAAAAAATAATTGACGAATTTCTAAGATATCATAATATTCTGATGTAAATTTGCAACTTTCTCGAATCAGTTTCTTTTAATGTTACTGTATATCATGTTCTTGTATATATTTTTATTATAACATCTGAATGTAAATGTATTTAACCCGATTGGGTTTGAAAATCACTATAATAAAAAAAAACTTCTACAGTAAAATATGTAAATGTTCGAAAACCACATTCGCAATTTTTCAAAATCTCGATAAACAATTTTTCTTTTCGATATTCAGAAATTTTCAAATAGCGAGAGCCGGATTAAAATTTTTGTGAATTTATACGTGTACGCGTTAGATTTTTCTGTCCTATTTCACTTTATTTCTTGTAAAAGTTTAAACACCGCGGTGAAGCGCTAAACTTGCGAGAAAATAATAACCGCGAGACGTGGGAATTTAGTAGCTTGTATACAGGGTGTACCAATTTGAACACTAGTCACCAATAGACATATACCCCGAGATGCCTAATGATTGATATTTAGTTATTTCATTGGCATAATAAAATGTGAAGTCGAAAAGTTATTCGATCACAATATTTTTTAAAGTTTTTTAGTGGTCCTTCTCAAATTTTAAATAACTTAGGATTGAAAGAACAACAATTAGTATTTTTCAAAAATATGAAATTCAGCACTAGTTTCTTTAAAATCGAGTCACCCTATATACACATTACGAACCCACGCGAGTCTCGAAAGAAGATTACCGCGACTAGTGGGATTTCATAAAAGTTTTTCCTTTTTTCTCATTCGTAAAATTCAAGGGAGTCGCGAGATTTTCATTTTATCGCTTTTGTTTCGATGCGAGTGAATAACGTTACGTAAAGAGCCGTATTTAAGAAACTAAAAATCGAATTTGCTACACGGGGAGCCGCTCCGCGGGAGGATGCACGATTCATGCGAAAAGTAAAGAGCAGCGGAACGCGCTTCGCGCCCTATCGCTGATCTTACCGCACGTGTAAACTCATGAAACGTAACCTGGAACCACACCAGGGCCGTCACCTGCTTACCGTGGCTCCCGCCAGAGAATCCACTCGCACGAAAATTACATAGACGTGACGCTCGTTGGGATTTATTAAGCTTCAAGAATTACCAAATTTTTTGTCCTAAAAATTAATGGAATACATTGAAAAAGTACATAACGTTAAATTATTAATTAACACGACACGTTCACGATATAAGTTGCACTCTGCAATTTAACGATTAAAATACATTGTATATACTATAAAAAAGAATTGAAAAGACACTAGAACATTCCAAACGAATATATATAAATTGGCTAAAAACGATTGAATCGAATTGAGCAAGTCATCATCTTAAAAAGGAAGATTCAAGTTTTGAAATTATCGCTTTATCAATTGAAATTTTAGCTGAGATATAACCATTTGAAAATAATAAATGTCTCTTTGATTTTCTTGTAGAGCGTATAATATATATTATTATCATATTAG
The DNA here is from genome assembly GCA_003055095.1 of Goniozus legneri. Classification (NCBI taxonomy): domain Eukaryota; kingdom Metazoa; phylum Arthropoda; class Insecta; order Hymenoptera; family Bethylidae; genus Goniozus; species Goniozus legneri. The sequence goes on from NCVS01000323.1 coordinate 62,315, forward strand.
TATAATATAATCGATTATTATTATATTATATTATGCAATCACGATTTTTCATAAAATTTCAACAATTTAGTATCACAGATAAAAATAATCCCGCTGTACACAGCTGAGCGTTTCTTGAGCCGAAAAGATTAATTCTCGAACGTTTTGATACCGACGCGATATCGCGGCTAATATCGCAATAATCAATTTTATCGTAAAACGGATTTCGCGGTGTCGACGGTCTGCGTAAACCAGATCAAACGGCGCTCATATTATTAATTGTCCGTGTGTGTCGGTGGTGCTCGAGGGTATGGGGGTATAGAAGCATTCGAGGGTTTAAAGGGTACGTGGGGAACATAACGCAGCAATAACATTAGCGAAATAATGTAACCCTATATACATCGTGGTATATCCACCGCGTTCGCTTCGCTGGTGACTGACCGACAACAGAATTTCGTCACACACATCCCTCCCCTCTTACTCTATCCCTCTCTCTCTCTCTCTCTCTCTCTCTCTCTCTCTCTCTCTTTTTCTCTCTGGGCACCCAGAGGCAAATATTTGCACGGCAAATATTTCGTCTCGCGGCAAGACCCGAAATATGTAAGCCAACGCGCGTAATCGCTCCTCTCCGCGAAACTCGAAACGTGCGTGAAGAATCGAGAGATCGAAAATCGATAGGGGTGAGAAATCTGGCAAGTTGGCTGATCGTCGCTAATCAGGCCGCGAGAAAGAGTCGACTTTCGTCCCAGATGGCCGAAAACAATACTCCTTTCCCGAAATAATCGATCCCCGGGAAGCCCGAGAGCGTGTTGGCTATAACAATGCGAACGAGAGAGGGCTCCCTCTCTCGTTCTCTCCTATCCGCAAACAAAGCCAAATTAATTGACTTCGTTACTCGCGTAGGGAAATGCACGGCCATTCAAACCGTTTTCAACTCTCTCTCTCTCTCTCTCTCTCTTTCTCCCTGTCGCTCTCCATGCGCTTTGGAGTTAACGAAACGCTCTCTCGTACAAAGAGTATCAACGCGCGTAATGCAAACTCGCGGTGCCGGCCAATTTTAATTTACCGCCCGAGCAGATAACGATTGACGGAAAATAAAGATGCGATTCCCGTCTCTTCTCGTCTTTTCGATGTTATCAAGAGATTTGTGTACACACTGACAACAAATGTTTTGGTAATTGAACAAAATAATTACTTTACGATCGAATTTGTAAATTTACCGCATCGTAAAAGCTACCAGAAAGCGAGAGAGAGAGAAAGGGTCGGGATTTTTCTCGCTCACGGACAGGAACGCGAGATAATTGGGGCGCATGGTTTGGCTGAAAGAGAGAGATTCTTTTTTACCTTTCTCTCTCTCTCTCTCTCTCTCTCGCTGTCTCATTCACAACCCCACGACACACTCTTCGAGCGTCCCCAATTTCTATTTTTGGTAGGAAACGGTGGCGCGTATCTCTCCCTCGCGATTAACATTCACTCGCTGGCCGTTTGCTTATAATCCCGAAGAGAGTGCTCTCTCTCTCTCTCTCTCTCTCTTTCCTCCTCTCATCCGCGCTCGTGTCTCTCATTCAACGGGAACGACCGAGTGACAGGTAGACGAGAAGTGAAGCACCACTGGCTCTCGTTATATAGATATATCTATATCTATACATAACGCGTAGTATGGGTTTTAATTATTTCCACGAGACGAGATCTCGCAGACGAGCCGGCTCCAGTATTGAGCTCTAGTCCAGTGTGAATTCCGGCGTCCGAAGGGCCGCGATAATCGGCATAATTCCAACTCGCTGTGGATCCGCATGCCCAAAACTCGACGAATACGTCATTCATCTTCTTATCCGGACAAATTTTTATCGCCTACGGATCCGCCGTTTATTTATTCGCGTGCGGAACGTCGTCGGCAATTATCGTCGGGCCATAAATTTCTTCCGTGAGAGTCGACGAAATTGCGGTAAGGGGTGAGATTTCCACCCCCCTCCCCTCCAGAACTACGAACTTTATCGCGCGATACTACCCAGCGACATAATAAACCGGCAAATGTATTCACCGCTGGTCTCCCTATAGCCGTCTGCTGTATATGTAAGGGGTGTCCAGAAATTACTGCGGATTTTATTGGACATTTCAAATTTCTTTGACACATGTATACATAAAATGTTCAATTTGGGAGTGAACTGTTCTTTGCCATTTTCTTGTACGATGGTCAGTTCTCGAGTTATTTGAATTTTTCGTTACACTGAAAACAAAAAACTACTCGATATTCATTTGAAATTATAGAAGTAAATTATTTAGAAGAAAGAAATATCGTTTGTAATAAAGCTAGTATCTCCAATACAAACATATCTTGTCGAATGTACTTGATATTTATTTGAACGTATGTAAATAAGGTCAATTGAACAAATTTTTATTTTCAGTGTAACTGATTGAAAATCAATCATGAGACATATGTACGACTATTTTGAACTCAGATTAATGAACCGATTATAAATAAAAAAAAGAGGAAATATTCATTTGTATTAACATCCCTACATTCGTAGTTTTAGGTTATATAAATTTTTAATTCACATCGATATCAATCAAAATCCTTCTTTAAAAACTATTAACCGATTAGCGATACCAAGAATAACTCAGACGCTACGATCAAAATGTCAACGAAAAAGAATACCACTGAATTGGAACTCGACGATCTATTCTGAATTTTAAGAAATCGCCGTCAATCTATGACACCCTATATAACCGTCGACATATATTATTAGACGTTTACACGGTCACACGATTTCGGACTGACAGGATCCTGGAGTGTCTTTGACGTACTCTCAGTTACAATGTGACATTCTCCCTCTCGCTTACTCTGCATCCACCCTCTACAGGGCCTTTGCGATAGCTCGATTGTGCCTTCTGCGGGTGGCAGCGACACGGTAACGGACACTCTCCTCTACTTAAACAACACCCCCGGCCCCTTTCACCCTCTCATACAGCGAATCAAATCGCTAGTGAGAGAGGGAGAGAGAGAGAGAAGCGAGTAACCATTGCTTTTCTCGATTACGCTCGAATCGGTACGTATTTAAGCGATGCGTTTCGCCATTCACCCCTCAAAGAATTCGATTAAAGTTCTATCACCCTTCTCTCTCTCTCTCTCTCTCTCTCTTTCTCTTTCTCTTTTCCTCCCGATAAATTGTTTCCCATTCTCGATCGAATCTTCTTTCAGTTTGGTCTCTTTTTTTTAATTACACTCGATGTTTTCCTCGAGCCGAACAGCCCGTCGCGTGTATTTTTCTATTTCACCGAACGTCCAACATTTTTTACAAACCGAACCTCCACCTCCAATTTTTTTTTTTCCTCGTCCACCCCCAGAATTTCATCCCGCGAACAGAGAGTCACATTTTTTGATAATTTAGTGCTCGCGGGCGGGAGGATAACGAGATATATATACATATATATATATATAAATCCATCCCTCGTAATTCATAGCAACCGGTTCCGCACTTTCGAATATATTCCCAGGCTGAAATATGAAATTAAGCTCGATCTGGCTGTCGCGATAGGTTTGCCTAGCCAGCGAATTAACGAGAGAGCGAGAACTCGTGATTTTTCTCCCCCTCTCCCCCCTCCCTCCCTCCTAACGGTATTCGCCGAGGGGGACGAATCGGAAAGATCGAGGATCAAAAAAGGGCGGCCTCGGATGTCGTTTTCGCTCTCGCACTCGACGAGCGCCGTGAGGTACGTAGAAAAGCTCGCAGGTCATCCCTGCCGTAGGACGACGGGAATGTCGGAGGCAAACAGACCGGATGCGCTCGTAAAACCATCGTCCCATAAAACGACTAGTTCGCCGACTACGGAGTCGCCCATCAACCATCCCTTACACGGTCTAATTTCGCGAGCGAGGGAAAGATATATATATATATATATATATGTATACACATATAACATAGAAGAAGAAGAGACAGGAGAAAGTAGAACTCTGCACGCGCACGAAAACTCGAAAGAAAATTCCTCTTTTTCGTTTAACGCGATAAAGGATTTACCTGCCCCCTCTTCTCTCTCTCTCTCTCTCTCTCTCTCTCTTTGTATCATGCGGTACGAGTCGCGCATACGTTTCGCGCGTCTTGATAAGGGGCGCGTGTTTTGCATGAAAAAGTCTCCCGGGTCTCCAGCCGTGCGAAAGCCCGCGCGAGAGTCCATCGGTCAAGTAAACGATGCCCCTCACCCTTATGGCCCGGCTCGCTATATTCAAGCTCGCAACACGCGCGATAAAACAGAACGACATTGGCTTTATCCCAAGACCCAGCTCTTCTTTTGTGCCCGGAGTCGATCATCCGAGTCCAGGCCTCCCAGAAGCGATACGAGAGCTCGTTCATTCGGGGAGCCGAGAAGAAGCTACCCCAGGTACGTCTCCGAGGACCTATTCAATCTTCTCTCGCCGAATTTCAGAGACTCGGGGATCTACAGCCCGTCCCAGAATGATCGCGCGTAATTCAAAGAGCGGATAGCTTGCGAAAATTCGATCGAAAAGATCTTCTATAACGCGGGATATATCGTTTCCGAGTTTCCTTCCATTTTTCCCAACTCGACGAGTATGAGTTTACTAAAATTACACACTGAAAATTTGTCCAAGCTACTTTATATTTATTTGAAAACAGAAATAAATATTCCATTCGAGAGAATCAATTATCGTTCAAAATGATTAGTCGAAATAAAATTGGTATCTTCGATTCAAACAATTATTTCGTCAAGCAAATTGAATATTCATTTGAACAAATGCGAATAAATATTGGGTACATTCGACAAAATTTTATTTACCTACACGCAGATCGACTGGATACTGTTATTCGATTCACCTTCGTTCCGATGTGAAATTGGAGCAAACTATACCTACAGGGCTAAACGCAGTCTCTCTTTAACGATAAATTTCGCGTTCGGAATTCGCCGACACGGAGTGCGACAATTTCGCGACAGATTGCATAAACATCGAGATAAGACGCGAGGGAGAGAGAGAGAGAGGTGCCAATTTTCGATGGTTTGTTAACGTTCTGACACACCGCGTTTGACGAAGCTCGCGCCGCCCCATTAATTTCCGATATCCGATAATGAGGCATCGATAATGCCGAGAGGGGCGAGAGGGGTGGCAGAGGGAGGGGGGACCAATTTGCACGGCAATTTCGCGCTGCAAAGGCACGCGTGCTCCGTTCCGAGAGACACAATGCCCGACTCGTTACGCACGCGACAAACTGGAATAATCATTCTCCTCGCTCGATCCCTCCCCCCCCCTCTCCTCCCCCTTTTATTTCAATTTTAAGCCCCCCACACCCCCCTCCGCCCCCTCGAACGTTATTAGAATTCGGGATCGCAGTTTCCGGCGCGAGCTAGACGAGCGAAACGTGAGAGAGCTCCGGGAACGTTCGATTTTATGTTAGAGGAGGAACGCGCTTTCGTGCCGCGGATAGATATGACGCGATAACCACCGAGGAAGCCCGGAGAAAAACGAAAGAGGGATTTGCATATCCGCCTGTGCTTCTGTCTTCGTTTCGCCGGACCTGGCCGCCCCTTTCGTGTTTCAATCTGTCTACCACGCGAATCGCTCCTCTCTCTCTCTCTCTCTCTCTCTCTCTCCAACTCTCTCACCCTCCGCACGGTTCAACGATTCCGAGAATTTATTTTTCGTTCCGTTTGTCAGAGATGGGAATGAGAATCTGTGTTAGGAGTTTTCGGGCGTCAGGACTCTTTAAGGTTGCGATGGCTGGGACAATGGGATCGGGAATGTGTATTGTCTCCTTCTAGTGGATTTTAAACGTCGCACTGTGAATAAAATTTTGTCGAATGTACTCGATATTTATTCGCATAAGTTCAAATAAATATTCAATTTGCTAGACAAAATAATTGTTTTAAATGCAGATACCAATTTTATTTAAACTAATCATTTTAAACAACAATTCATTTTATCGAATTGAATATTTGGTTTCAAATAAATATCAAGTGGTTTCGACAAATTTTTTTATTCAGTGCTGGGGGATGCATAAAAATAGTTTGAGAATTCATAGTCCTCGTTAAATTGTCGCAAAATATTCTCAAACAATATCGAACCACTCGACTGCAAACTTATATGTGTGGACTTAAATTTATCTTTCTATTACCAACGATTATCAATATTCAGTCGACTAAAAGACTAATTCATTAATTAGCAAGAGGAAATCATCTCAGCAATAAACGTCGAAAGAGAAGTGCAACTCGAACCACTAATGGATATTACTTTCTGGTTTCTCCGATACTCACCACTCGCATCTCCGAAAATAGAAGAGCCGTTTCTTGTCTCTCACTCGCACTTGCCTCGACATGATAGGCAACTAATTAAAAAACAAACATATTACCCCGCTGTAAGTGATTAAATATTCCGCGGCCGTTGTTGCGCGGCTTATTCTCGCCAGGATTTGTTACGGGTCATAACGAACGAGCGAGAGAGAGAAACTTGACGCTTGTTTACGGTGAACGCAAGTTCGAGAGCGGGCTCATCCGCGCGTCAAACTCTCGAGCTCGCGCAAGAATCTCGAAGAAGGAGGATGATATGGATTAGCGGCGGGATAGAAAATTTTCCCCAATAAGCCGCAACAAACTCGACTCATCTCGCGAGATTCAATCGACGAGTTCCTCGTCGTACGGCCTCCTCGATGCTCGTCCCCGAATAAACTCAATCTCGTCGTCGGTCATTTCGAATATTCAAACCGACTCGGACTCGCCGAGTTTCGAGTGGAAAATATATTGGCGAAGGCTAATAACCGCAAAGTTCGCGAAACGGCGGATCGAGTCATCGATAGAGAGCCACATCAAATAATGGGATATTGAACGTCAGGAGTGGACAGTTATTTGACCGATAACCCTGTGAGCTCTTCGCCCAAGAAAACTCGAGTGGCGTTTCCAACTCGAAGAAATTTCCGAGTTACCCCGTCGTTAAAATCCTACCGTTGTATCGAAATTTGCTTCCAAAAAGGACACTTTTCTACCAAACTAGAAACGTATCTGTACAGTGCGATATAGGTTACAAGGTGTGTAACGTAATTTCATTGAAATTGATATCAAATTGGTTTCGAATTTACGTTGAATTTCCATGTCGTATAACAAGTCAAATATTTAGTAACAATTTCCTATTCAAAATCAGCAGTATGATGTACTATTTTTGTACCGTTTTAAAATGTAAAATGTGAGTTACGATAATAAATTTATTACTTTCTAATCAGAGTAGTAAAATCTATACTATGTATTATCCTATTTACTTTTGTATTAAAATAGTTTGAAATACTGTTATTTTTGTATTATTTTGTACCGTAATTATAACTAATAAAAGTTGGTTAAAATTTGTTTAAAAAAAAACAGTCGATGTGGTTAAATTGCTGTTCATCAATCGACACTGTAAAATTGAACTGCCAAACTTTTCTCAATGTAGAAGATCAAATTTAAATTTCCAATTTCCATACGAGAAAAATTTTATTGGCGAAATTGTTCTGTAGATTTAATAGTCGAGTAACACGGTATTGCTGAATTCTACAATTTGGATCGAATGAATTTATTGCTTCGATCCACACTCGTTCAACGGCGTTAAATATCTCACCAATTTCGAAAAATTCCATCGATTTGATTTCCGAGGGGCGGAAAATCGCAAACAAATCTCCTGTCCAGCGGAACAGCAACAGGTAGTGGGCTCCTAGTTGAAACCTCGAAGAGAACCATTTCCGAAGAGGGAAGCCTTTGATTATTCTAATAGGCCGTGATACAGCGCTCATCGATGGTATACACGGGCCGCATAATCATGTATCACAGGGGAGTTGAGCGAAACCCTATAGCCTCGTCGAATATCAAATGTGATTAGTATAGACGCGAGCGTGTTCGGGAAGCTCGCGGCCTCAAAGAGAGAGGGAGAGAGAGAGAGAGAGAGAGAGAATTCAACCAGGCCTGGTTCCCTCTAACTAAATCAAGATGGGAAATGCCGTATATCGGGTTTGCTATCCGATGTCCGCGAAACATACGATCCTTCCTGATTTACCTGTTAATTACACGACTTTCGCTTCCCCCCATCTTTCCCTCGCGAAGGAGAGACGAGAGGAGGGGGAATGTCGATTATCCGCTGGGGCAAAAAATAAGTGACGAATTCCATCAAAGTTCGGGCTGGAAGAGCGGTAGGTGTGTGGGGCTGCAAAAAAAGCCTATTAAAATTCCGCTCTCGAAGCTCGAGCAAGTATGCCAGTATATACGCGAGTAAAGAGGGTAAAGGGGTGAAAAAGCCGAGCAAGCTGGAGAGGGAAAGGTTATCGCTTCGCGCCTATAAATTCTCTATTGTGCAGTGCCCTCGAAAATTATTACGCTCTTTATGGCTGGTGAAAAAAAAGGACTTTTATTTTTTCTTTGTTTTCTTCTTCTTTTTTTTTAAGAAAGGAAAATAAAGATGTCTCTTTCTCTCTCTCTCTCTCTCTCACCAAAGACGAGCCAGAGCTCGACGTGTCTTTTTTCATCCTCCGGTACAAGACTTTACTAATATCGCTAAGTGCATCGTCAGCCGCTTGCCACGCGCGTCTCGTTGTGTCGCGGTTTGAGCTTCCGATACGATGCGTCCTCTCTCTCTCTCTCTCTCTCTCTCTCTCACTCGTTGTCTTCCGTCGTTCTACTTTTCTTCCTCCCGTTTTCTTTATAAACTCGCTCGCTCGGTTTTCCCTCCCTTGCGAGCAACACACCGACCCCTCACTTCTCGTGATTACTCGCGATTTTGTGTACACGGGACGTACGGAACATCCGTGTGTCACGGGTCCGCGGTTTCTATCTATCCATCTCTTTTTCTGCGCGGAGAAGAATGGTAATACCAAGTAGTGCACCTGTAGGAGAACGCGCGTGGCCCACCGCGATCAAAGAGCGTGTACGAAAAAAAGGGACTCGGAGGGAACCTAAGGGATTATCGAAGATGTTTCAGCCCCTCTCTCTCTCTCTCTCTCTCACGTTTAAAAAGCTTTCACCTCTTTTTTCTCTCCTCTGGGCTCTCCAAGGGGACCCTGTTCTCGCTAATAGTCCCCGCTTCTCGGTTTTCACCGCGACGAGGATCGGCTTGACGTCTCTCCTCGAGATCCTCTCGCGACTGGTTCTGCGGAGGGAACGAGGATCGTAATCGACGTTATCGAATTTTCTGTCACCGGCGGGTTGACGAAAATTCTCGTAGACTCGTCGTTGTCCCGAGTGAAAAAATCGTTCGCGTGAAGAGCGTCGAATAAAATAACGCAAAACTGTGAAATTTTGTTGAATTTTTAAAAATTGAAAAATTGATTTTTCAATGAGCTCAGTGAAACTTCTTTAGGGTAATAGATGCAGCTGACTTTTAGTTGAACGAATGAAAATTTCAAATATCTATAAGACATTTATAAAAAATTTAGAAAAAAGTTCCTTGGCTTCGAGAATCTAAAACGGGCAAAGTTAATATTAAATCGTTTTATCTCTGCCAAGATCCATTTTTTTTTACAGTAAAAGAATAGATTTCACTATCCGTGATAAGCATTCGCGATCTTAGAACGCTAATTGACTCCTACAAAGGTCAGTATTGATTTTTTGAACGACTACTTTTATCTCCCATTTCATATTCTTTTCCTACGTAAAGAATTATACGACAAGAAAGTGTGTCGATATGATTTGCTTAAGGTGTATATTGCTTCGCGATAATGTGAAACGTTAGGTCACTTAATTTCGTACTTATTAATGTAATTATAAAGTCAAAATTATCTGATAATATTCGTAACATATACATACACTTAAGAAAAAAAATGGTTGAACCAATTGAATATGCAGTCCTATATGCCAAAAGGATATTTTGTCAGATGAAAAGAAAATTCAATTGATTTAACAAATATTTTGTTAGACTGATTTCACCGAACTGTCAAAAGTTTTGGCAGTATAAGATATTTAGTTGATTTAATAAAATTTTTTCTCAGTGTATACGTATATCTTGTATTTATTAATCTAACTGTAGTCTTATAGTTATTAAATGAAAGAGATGCAAATATGATCGTATTTGGACCACGCTACACGGGAAAATATTCTGTTCGACGCGAAATACTTCGGTACCCTCAAATTCTGCGTTAACAACTCGCGGTCGTCCGAGATACTTTCGAATTTCGGCTGCGAAGTCGAAAGTTCTCGCTCTCAAAGAAACGGTGTAGAGAAGAAAGATGGGAGGAGACAATCTCACACCCTCCGCGAGGAAACTCATTCGATTCGCATTAACTGTCGACGGAATTTCGCCGTTGTCTCAATTAGCGAACGCCGAGCGGAGAGCTTCACGGACAGCGCAATTCCGCAATTCCAGGTGAGAGAGAAGCGAACGCGATAAGGCTGCTTCCACGAGAGAGGGAGGGAGAGAGAGAGAGAGAGGATAGGATGAAGCCGCGTTATTCGAGACATTCAAACTGTAGCCGGCGCGCGCGCTCGCATCTCTCGGGCTGGGGTAGCATTTAAGGATTACCGGAGTTTAGCATAATATTAGCAGATATGGAGGGAGGTTAAGGGGGGGAGGGATGGGTTATACACAACAGCGCCGCTGATGGAAGACAGCGGAGGGGGCTGGTAGCGGGTATTATTCATGGATTACCTCACTTGTCTCGGCCACAATCCTCCCAAAGCCTCCATTAGAATAATTGCTTCTTCATCTTCGCGCTTACCGGTACCAGCCTCTCTCTCCCTCTCGCTCATTCGTGCGCGCACTCTTCGTTCGCATTTCGACGCGCTCGTATGCACCCGCACACCGCTTTCCGATACACCATCGTCGGGATCTCGCTTTCATTCGTCTTACATCCAGCCGACGTAATGCGCGCAAACATCTTTCTTCCTCTCGTCTAAACCCTCATGTCTTACCTTGATACCTGGAAAAGGGATATTATCCAGTCCGTGGATTTAATAAGGGGGACTATTAATTACCGAACGATGCTATGAACGATTAATCTACCTTCGCTAATTCCCGCTGTTTGCCCAGAAGCGTCCGATTAGAATTTTTCTTACCAGTTTGCTAGTCGATATTCGCGTTTGAATTTCTGGGGACCAGCTTTTGTTAGAGAAAATTCATCCGATTGTTTAGTCTACCGTTGCAAGAGGACCATTTCAATTTTTCGTTCATCAGATTTCTTTATTATTATACTGTGAATAAAATTTTGTCGAATGTACTCAATATTTATTGGCACACAGTCAGAGAACGATAATGAATTATTGTTCAAATGATTAAATATTAGTTTGAATCAAAATGGTATCTGCAATTCAAACAATAATTTTTTCTAACAAATCAAATATCTATTTGAACGTATGCAAGTAAATAATGAGTGCATTCGACAAAATTTTATTTACAGTGCGTGAAACAAAAACCATCTATTCATTGAGAATACTATTTTAGTTGATATATCGGCTCACCAAAATTCAACAAATTCTCTTTATAAAATAACAAGATGATTTTTCAAAGTTCGATTAAGAAATCTATTTTTGGTATTGATCGCGCAGACGGAAGAGGGTGCAATATAACCACACGCGCATAGCATCCGGAATGTTTATCATCACGTGGAATTTGATTTGTTGCATTCCTCTGTCGAACGAGATTCGAATGATATGACGCGACTGGAATGGGAATTTTAATTGTTCTAGCCGGAAAAATCTTGATAAATCTCATAGGGATGCGGTACTTGTTGCTCTCGACAAAAAACAAATTAAATACTAATAACTTTTACACAAATTTGACGGACACAGGAACAGAACTGGATAAACCCTTTCTTTTCTCTTTTTATGATTTGATATTTTTCATAGTAAATTTTTACATTGCCAATCATATATGTATAGTATAATGTTTCTACAGGGCCAATAGAATTTCATTTTGATATACGCTCGCGTTACATCTGTTCAAAATATACAAACGATATAAAAATTGTAAAAACAAAATATGTTGTAAAAGACGCTAATAAGTGTCTCAATAAGAATTGAATGAACGCTTCTGAAATATCGACATGAGTAGATACTTTTTCGTTCGCTAACATTTCATAAAATGAAGTACCATATTACGCGCTTGTAACGTATAATATACTATCGTGTCATTTAAAACTGAATGATCAATTTTTCGAAACAAATGCTCAAATTCAAAAATACGAAATGGACAGAAAAATTTGAATCCGACACAGTCGATATGTCTTCCGAGCATCCGAGAGCGAGTCTCGATTCGGAAGAGAGAAATACACCAATTGTGAAAATTACTCGGAGCTCCGATAAAAGAAATTCGCGGCTTGAGAAAGAACGATCATATCTCATTTGCACGTCCGCGCGGAACGGGTGTCGCGAAATCGAATAAATTTCCGCGTTCGCGTTACAACTGGCATTCGGTATCGCCGGGTGGAAAGCGCATTCCGTGACCGTTCGCGCGCGGCTGGCAAATGTCGCGTAAAATGCGATTTCCAGCCACGAAGCGCAGGGGACTCTCATTCGATGATTCTCGTTACCGTCGTTACACGTACGCCGCTCGGATAGAAAGAATAAGGTGGGGGGATGAAAATTGCACGCTCGCGCTATTCTGTATAAATTGTCGCACGGATAATTTCGACAATTGCGAGGAGCGTAGACGAGACGAGCGACACGCGGAGAACTCACGGGCGTCTTTCTCGTTCATCGGCAACGAAGACAACGACTTCGTGTTGCGGCGGATACTCCTCGAATATTTAGTTACGACGAGCCAGCGCACTCGTTACCATTTCATCACTCGCTACGGGAAACGTGCGACGGTTTCTTGAATTTCTCTTTCGGCTATAACTCCCGCGACCATTGATCCATCGGTCACGTACGCCACGTAAAATGTAAAATAGGCGATAAATTTTTCTCGTCTCTTTCTCGGCGTCTCACTCGTTTACCGTTTTCTCAGTGTATCGAGTTCGCCGTTGCTAATTTTAAGAGCGGTAGCTTCGAGGTTTTGTCATTTCGCGAAATCAATAGTCGAACGGAATTATTCGTATCGATCGAGATGCATAGTCAGTACAAAAGAATTTCCTTAATAGCGTTAAAATAAATAAGAATACCGATTTCGCATTTATTTCATCGAGCTGTCATCGGATACATTATAAAATTAAATTATCACGACTAAAAAGGGGGTATATATTGAACATAACGATGACGGATATTTCGGAGCTCGGTACTACTTCTCGCATTATTTACTCTTTCGTAAGTGCATAAAAGCTTTTTCGAGTGTCCAATATAAGCTCCGGTAATAGCAGGGCGTTATTGTGTCTGCCGAGACAGGAGTGTGTTGCACTCAGAATGTTCCGACTCGAGTACCTCATGGAAAACGTACGGTTTTTTACAAATTCTTTGTAGCGGGGCGATTACGAGTTGGCTCGCTTCTTGTCGCGTTCTCCCTAACGTGTCGAATATTCATGCGAGTATCGCATATACTTCGCCGCCATTATAGTACACAACTTTACACGGCACTGTACGCTATTGATAGATTCGAAGTGACCCTATGGAAACTACCGATGGTAATATCTACTGATTTTGCGTGCAATTAAAATTAATATACAATATAAAACTAAGAAAAACATACAAGATCGTCCTTTTCATCGTTCTCATTATTGAATTCGGAACATAATTTTACTTGGTTCGAGGTATAGGATTACGCAACGTAGAGATTATTATGCGCTTATACTAAAACTATCTAAATCTGATACTTAATTCGGCGTTAATAACGACAGTGAACAGTATAAATTGTAATTACAAGATGTATTTAACATTTTATGCATTCCACATACGGATCACTTATAAATATTATCAGTTTTGCACTTGCGGCAAAGATCTTCGATTGATGTATATAGGTAAATTAGTTTTATTTTGTAATCCTAAAGTAAAATCTCTCTTATGGAATTTCTTGTTTCGTATAAATTGTAAATTCAATTTTTAGTACGCCTGTACCATTTATTTAACTAAGCCCATTTTTTTGGCTTCCACTTCGTAAATTAATAACCTCCACATTTTTACTACAAATACTTCAGCTTCTTCGTCTAACACCTAAATAACAAATTAAACAGACAGTTAGGTATTTTTCGTTAGTTTATAAATGTAGGAATGACAAATAATCTTTACCATTTGTACATCGTCGAGAATTCCCTGAGGTGAGCTACCTGCCATTACTTTACTGCATATAAAATCAACGAGAGTGGGTTCCGGCTCTCCAATATATTCAATAATCTTCTTATTGATCCATGGACGTATTCTCTTTTCCATTAAAGTCTGAAAAAATGATAAACTCTTGATAAGAAAATTCTGCAAAAGTGGTATTTCACATAAATAGTTATAATATTGACAACATACATTATCTATTACTGCCCAGTCGAGTTGATACCCGAATAACGCGTTTTTATCGGTGGGAATTTTATCAATAAGAGATTTAATATGTTTCCGTTTTTCTTCTTGGCTTTTTGTACTTTCTTCTTTATTAGGTTTAACGGCTTCTTCGTTCTTTTTCTTTTTCTCTTCACCATAGTCTACGCATTAAAATAGATAATCAGTTTTTAATCGATATATTTTTTGAACAAATTAATTAATGGCAGAAGGATTTTACCCAAAGGAACTAGTTTACGTTTCTTCGTATTATTAGCAGTGTCATCGTCGTCGTCATTATTGAATACATCTTTCACGTCTATACGCCCCTTTTTCTTCGCTTGGGCATTTTGTTGCGAATTACTATTAACAGCTGTATTTGGACTAGCAGGAGTTTTATTCCCAACACTATGATCACTGGTACGGTTACCGCCACTTCCCATCGCGAAAGGTATAAAATTACCTAAAATTATGATTTTAATAATCAATTGAGCCTGGAAAAAGGTTTGTTTGATACTTACTACCGCTAGTTTTTTCCGGCTCACTAACAAGCGACATACGAGAATCTTCGTCTAACGATTGCGACATGGACTGGCCAGGTGTCGTCGCTATTTGATGAGCCGGGGGAGATCTTGCGTCCTTCAAACTATCTTTGTCAACCGCAGCATGTTCTTCGTTATCTTCTTCTTCGCGCGAATGATTCTGATGGTGCCGATGATGTCTCCTATGATGATGATGATGCCTCGGAGGTGTCCGACTTGGTGCTTCCGGCTGAGAGGCGTCGTCAAATTGAACCCCATCGTCGCTGTCGCTCTCGATTGGCTCGGTTTCTATCGGTGGCATTATTTCGTTATCCTTCTTCGGAGCTTTTTCTTCTTCCTCGTCTATTATCGTAATCACCGGCTTAGGTTTATACTGTTCTTCTCTTTCAGCCTTTAACTAAAATTTTAACGAATATAAATTTCAAATAGCGCCATTAAGATATATAGCGATAGAATAAAAAAATCATACTCTTTCAAATTCAGCAGCCGGATCTGGATGCGAAGCATCGGCGTAGAGTTTATCTCGCAAGCGTTGCAATTCTTGACGTTCCGCGCAACGATCACGCGAATCGGCTTCGGCTTCGACAGCGCGTTCCTCGAGACGACGAGAAAGTTCTTTGCCTTTATAATATTTCGCGTCGTCTCGATCGTCGTCATAATCCTCGAGGAACTCTTTGAGACGTTTAGCCTCGCGTTCTCGAGTCTCCCGTTTCGCGCGACGTTTCTCGGCCTCTTTTTCGTATTCTTTCGCTTTACGTCGTTCTCGCGTCTCCCATGCTCGTAGACGTTCCTGATAAGCCGCCTCCTTCTCTCGTGCTCTCCTTTCGTTTTTCTTTCTCTCCTTGGCTTCTTCCTCTTCCTCTCTCTCCCTCATTATTTCCCTCTCCGTTTTTCTCGCTTCTTCCCGCTCCCGCTCTCTTTCTCTATCCCTCTCCCTTTCGCGCTCTCTATCCCTCTCACGCTCTCTCTCGCGCTCTCTTTCTCGCTCTCGTTCTCGTTCCCTGTCACGATCCCTTTCTCTATCCCTTTCACGGTCTCTCTCACGATCGCGGTCCCGATCGCGATCTCTCTCCACTCGTTGCCGATCACGCTCGCGTTCTTTCGATCTGTAATTTTTACGAGATATTAATCATTTTGTTGAACATTTCTGAAAAATTATTCTTTACCTCGATTTAGATCGGCGTTTATCTCTCCTATTGCTGCCTGCGCTACCACTTCGAGTTTTTCGCGACGTCGGACTACCGAGATCACCATCGAGATCATTTTTATTCGCGTTATCATCGTCGCCCCGTCTATCTCTTCGCTCCTTCTCGCGTTTTTCTCGTTCTTCCTTTTCAACTGCTTCTTTTTTTCGTTTAACTTGGGCTTTCTCCTCTTCCTGCTTCTAAAAAATACAAAAACCAGAGAGACACTCGTGAGACAAGACTGTTGAAACATGTTTATCATCTGTGATTTGTAATAAGAGTGAAAGAAAAAACTAGCAACCGCATTCTTCATAATTGCATGAAAAATATCGACTATTCGGCAAGCTGACAATTAATATATCTTTTATATATTTCTATATCGATATTAGTAAAAAGTTTTATCAAGAAAAATTCTGAGCTTCAACTTGTCAATTCTTTCTACCACAATTCATCTTCAAAACGGATCGTTTATCAATGAATTTTCTTTTTCAAAATGCGTACGCGAAATATCTGTAACGAGTGAAAATAGCATAGCTTTCCGCTCGACTAAGTTTCAAGCCACCGAAAAGTAATATTGTTATCTGTAAGTAGATGCTAAATGATTACTAATCGTACAATAATCAAATATCGGATAGAATTAAAAATTTTTCGTGTCAACATTTTTATACTCACTCCACTGGAGTATTCTCGAACAGCGGCATCTTACGCGTTATCTCGCATATATATCAAGTACCTAAGTGCAGGTACAAATTTTTGGAAACAAGTGTAAAATAATCCTTAACCACTAACTTAAAATTAAATACCTTAAAATTACAAGTCGCATCGTAGAGGCCATCCAATGTACTTACAACATTGCAAATGTGCCTGTAAAATTTATAACTAATGGCTAAACGTAATAGTTGAATGGGATGAGTTATTTTAAAAGATATTTGTCATTATTCAATAATTATTTGAAAAATATTATACCAATCAGAAGTGGAGACCTCAGAAGGAGAATGGAATCCATCAAAACACCTTTCTTTCGCATTTCCAAGACATAGTCACATGTCAGTCAACTGTTTCCCTCTGGTTAAACGCGGCAGCTGATGCAGCAAACTGTTGGATATCAAATACACAAAAGTTTGCCCACCCTTTAACGTCCAATACTAATCCACACGCTTTTTTATAAATAAATTATTAAGATTCGCCCTTGATATATCAGACAAAAATTTTCGATTACCGCTCTCAATTAATTGCCAATAAAAGGAAAGGTAACATATTCTTCATCGCAGAACGTTCTCGCAAGAACTAAAAGGTACGTGATAATTTAAATACGGTAATCAAAAATTTTAAGCTATTAATAAAAAAACAATATCTCAGTGCAGATGAAAGCAAATGCACATGTGAGGAGAATTACGAACTCTTCAAACATGGAACATAATGTATCAGTAGTCAAAGGAATTCTGATGGGCACATGTCTAACAAAACTACAAGAACCGAATGACTTGTGTTGGCTCATGGTTTTTGTGGAGTTTTACTCACGGTGTGAAGTTGACTTGGTCAGTCAGTGTCGTGGAACCGAAGAATGGAGGAGCGCGCACCTAGGTACTACGTACATGTCTGAGAGACGCTGACAGAAGCTGTTTACACAAAATAAAAACAACAACTGAACAGACGCCATTGTGATGAATATAATTATTTTGCGATTTGTGTATTACGTTCAGAAAGTCACGAGATCCTATTAACAAATCTAACTAGACAACGTGAAAGCGCCAGCGTCAAACATTTCTGTTAGACTCGAGAAGCTTTATCCGTCCTATGCAATGAATGATGTCAATGTATAATTTCATAAAACGATGCTTTATTTCACAAATTTTTGTTTCATCGAGAAAAAAAAATTTATAGAAATCTAGAGAACACGATTTGAATAAAATGAAAAATTTTTCTGTTATTTTCGGCGACGATAAATTGCAAGAATATCCTATATTTTATTTCACATAAATTTTATTTTGTCGTTTTTTTTTTTTGTTTGGATTATACTCTGACTTACCAGCTAGGCTGCTGCTGCCTGCGAAAATACGAGAGATGTGCTGTGATTGACTCCCTTCAGAGCCAAAGAGTGAAAGGGTGGTCCCCACACAGTTTTCCTAGGCGTGTGCGTTTGCTGTGTGCGACGCACGCTGCCTGTTATTATAATTATAGCAACGAGTCACGGCTCCCATAATTTATAACTAACATACCACACACGCACTTCACCATGATATACTTAATATCTAAACTTTATCAACTATAATTCCTAACACCATTTCTGACATATCTAAAGCACTATTCTTCATTTTTTACGACATTCTTAGAAATTTGCATGGAACATAGGCATTGCTGTCTTTTTAATTATTTTCAAGATTATAATAACACATAAAATGAGAAATATAATATACCGTATGTTCTATGCAAATTGCCCTATGCGGCTTAATGAATCGTTTACTTTCACTCATGTTCTCTTCTCATAAATTTCAGATAAATAGTAAATAGTGTCAATAGCAATTCTTGATAAGATATGAAAAAAAATTAAAAAATGTCTTTAAGAAAATTTAAAATAATGTTATGTTTTGTTAAATCAAGAAAGATAAAAACAATAATGATTGAATATTTGATTTGACGCGGCATTGTAGTGCATCTCAAAATACAAAGGATGGCGACTAAATGACCATTAATTATATGGTTTTCAAATCATTGACAATTCTTAATGGATTTTTATATATTATGAAAAAATAGCATAAAAAAAATTTAAAAGGAAAAAATGTATCAAAATAGTGTTTGATAATTACCTTCATCACCTCCCGGAATTTGCCAATTTCACGGGTAATCAAGTCTCGCTTACTCTCTTCTATTTCAGCATCGTCCAGATTTAATGATTTAGCAGCCATTTTCGTGTGGTGTTCTTCTAAAAATGTTAATTCGTATTTAGTCATAATTCTTTAACACTTAATTTTCAAATATTATAATTTCCAATTACCTGGAGCATTCTGCGCCATTTCTAAATCAGCTGCATGCTCACTTATGATTTGATTAATTCGTGCTAACGCATCCGCATCGACTACTCTCATTCCTTCGTCCATGTAATCGTCGCTATCCTCTCCGTCGACACCTTCTGTTGTTGTCTCATCTTGTAATGGAGACTGACCTCCCTTTAGCTTTTTCCTCCTTTCAGCTAAACGTAAATTGATTTTATGATTAAACCAAATATTATACTGTACTTTATACGTTAAACACCAAAACCATGGCGTGAACAGAACTTCACGTGAAACTGGTGTGGTGTTTAACGTATTAATGAAACCAATGTACATACCTTTAAATTGATCGAGTACAACTTTAGCTTTTGCGTCAACTTTAACAACCAATTTTTTTGTACCTATTTCCATATCGTGCAGTAATCTTACAGCTCTAAGACCAGCATCTGGTCCTGCGAATTCGCAAAATCCAAAAGCTTGAACGCGCTTCCATGATATTATATGACCACAAGCACCAAGGATATGGCGTATCATGACATCGGGTGCTCTATCCATTATGTTACCGATAAATACTGTCACAGGTGGACCTGTTTCTCTTTCGCGTCTTCTGTTATTATCGTGACGGGTCTGGTTACGATTGTATCGGACAGCAGGTGCTGAAGTCTGCATCGCAGATACGGGTGTTGGAATCATCTATGTTTTATAAATGGTTTGTGTCTTAATAATATTGATTACTACTCATGCATTCCCACATTCTCCCCTCCCTTTATTTACGCTCTGAGTTGGACTTAATGTTTGCATCCTAAACTGTAAGATATGATAGAACAACTCTAATGCAAAAATTAAAGTAATGAATTATAAGAACAATGGAACAATGCCTCTCATGCAAATTACAATCTCAAAATATTATCATTTTGAAAATAAAATTTTAAGAATAATAATAATTTCAGCTATGCAATGCACTAGAAAAAGACTTTTGATTAATCTACATTTAAAAACTAAAATTAGTTCTCACTCGAATTTTATAAACTGAGATTAATCACATATAATCTTGCTGATATATCCATTATTAACAATTTGTGACAAACATGCACAATATTGTTATTAATTAAATTATCTGAATACTCACATGTGTCATGGGCATTACACCTCCAATAATTGGAGGTGGTGCACCCACCATGTAAGGCATTGGTGGCATGCCTGGTATACCAATCGGAGGCTGACCAGGATACGACATTTTTCAAGGTTTGAATGACAGTCCTTCGGCTACAATGAGATGAGAAATAGGTTAGAAATTTCACCTTGGTAACTCTTGCGAAAATGTAAGATAAAGGGCGAATACTCAAGATAACAAAAAAACAGGATATCAATTTGTTTAATGTCAGAGGTTGGAATAATGGAAATCATAAAAGTTTATAAAAGGTAAAAAACACTTGTATATAATAAGCTCATACTAATCAAGAGGCATCCATTAATTGTGTCATACACATAAAACTCTGACTCAACATATAATCTACACACAATATGTAACAAGATTAAAAAATCGTCATCAAGACGATCTGTGGTTTAACACTAAATCACGAATTTCAATTCACCTTAATTCATTTAACAATACTTTTCATAAAATAGCGAAAAATTATTAACCTTCCACGCCGAATCGGGATTTGGTGCCTGTCACTAACTACTTTTGTGTACAATGCTTATAGAAGCCATAAATATATCGAGTAATCACAGCAAAATAATTACGCGGTATGACCACAACTGGTATGCTAATACAATCGGGTATAATTTTTACGAAATAGTGCAATCGTCGCAAGCGTCTTTACCGATTCCGATACGTTATTAAATGGTTATTTCTAATGTGCAATCTTGCAACTACTTTTCCACCATTATGGCTTCGTGCCACAATCGGTTTTTTCGACTTGCAATTCGGTCTATTCAAAACTGAGCCAGCCATAGTGATAAAATGGTATCATATGTCACTAGATTTACTGACGCTTGATTGGTCAACTGGAATCTTTAAATCGTAAACCGGTATAACGAACACAATGGAGAAAATAGAATTTACTAAACAATTCGTTCATGTTTTTGTGTCGATAAGAAATATTTCAAAACATTACCTATCCTGATTCGATTTTTCGTTGTTGTAAATAGAAAAAAAGTATACTTATTATGCTTAAGGACATAAATACATCATAAAGACAGAAAGATATCAATAACGATGTCTTTCTGAACGCATACTTCAGCTGATCGGCGTTTAGTTCATAAAATGGAAGGGTCACAGAATGTTCGTTCAGCATATAACGAATAGTTTTTAAATAGTATTTTGAAAATATACAAGTGAAAAGGTTTTGATCAAAAGATTGATTTCTGTATATTTACAGTTAACTGTATTTTTATGATAAGCAGATGCACATCAAGGTACGTGAGAAAAATTAGCGACATTCATTTGGTGTGTTCTCCCTTTAAATGACTTTGTAATCTAATGTTTTTAAACAACTATTCATCGTATATTACGATTGATAACAAATTTAAAACATGTGTGGATGACTAATTATATTGAAGTTAATTATAAAATGTGGCGATTTATCAAAAATATAGAGTACAGTTTATGACAACATTTCATAAATTTCTTTGGAACAAAATTTATTTATTTATCAACAGTTCTTTTTAAATGTGATTTAATATTTATAATATTCATTTATATTTGAATGTCATTGTTAAAATTAGCATTGCTGATGAAATTTATTAGATTAATTAGAATAACAACCAAAATTTAATTAGCTTTCTAATGAATGGTATAATAATGAATTTTATTTTTAAAATAGAATGTACCACTTGTAAATTTGTATATACTAAGAAATGTGAGATTTCAATATATAATTCTGAGATTTATATAATTATAAATTAATTATGAAATATTTTGAATGGTTATGTATAATTTCTATAATTGTAATAATCATGTTTTCCATAAACAGAATGTGATATTTCTTATGGATAATTAAATAATAACAATGGCACCAAGAAGAGTAGAAGATGTTCCTATAAAGCGAATTGCTGCCCTAGGTTGCAAGTTGCCAGCTCAATTACCAGCTGGTGAAATTTTAACAGATATTACTCAAAATAAATGGAAGCTTGGTAATATTATAGGACATGGTGGATTTGGAGACATATATCTTGGTATGGACTTTTCTTCAATAATCATAAAATATTCTTATGAAAAAGTTGATAATTTTATGATATTTTTCATAGCATCAAATGACATATATAGTACAGTTGGTGATAATGCTAAATATGTTATAAAAGTCGAACCACATAATAATGGTCCTCTCTTTGTGGAACGTAATTTTTATATTAGAGTAGCCCGCAAGCATATGAGTAAGTGAAATTAAAATTTCTTGTCGACATTCTATTCATCATTTGTAACTATTATTTTTTATAATAGTCAACGACTGGTGTAAATTGAAAGGTAGAAAAAGAATAGGTATTCCAACCTACGAAGGCTCAGGATCCCATAAATATAAAGACTTACGTTATAGATTTTTAGTCATACCACGTTATGGAATTGACATTGGTAAATTGTTTCTCTCTTCTGATAGAAAATTACCTACGAAACTAATAAACAATTTGGCTGTTCAAATGGTAAGTTCACTTTAAAAAGTATCCAAATAAAACAATAATTTTTGTAATTCTATTTATAGTTGGATGTGTTGGAATATATTCATAGTAAAGGATATGCTCACGCAGATGTCAAAGGATCAAATATTTTACTCAAGTCACATGATTATAAAATTGGAAAAGAAAGAACTCAAGCTTATTTAGTAGACTATGGGTTAGCATATTTATTCAGAACATCAGCTGGGAAGCATAAACCATTTCTACACGATGAACGAAGAGCTCACGAGGGAACTTTAGAATTCACCTCGCGTGATGCCCATCATGGAAGTAAGAAATTTTACGAATAAAATAAAAACTTATAGTAATTAATAATATATTAATCGAATAACATTTTTAGCTCATTCGAGAAGAGGAGATTTAGAAACTTTAGGTTATAACTTACTACAATGGATTTGTGGCAAATTACCATGGGAAAAAGAAGATGGTGGTAATCCCATAATGCAAGATCCAGAAAAAGTGCAGGAACAGAAGGAGTTGTTTTTTTCTAATATACCTCAATATATACAAAAATATTTTGCTTCCAAAAGAAAACCACCAGGTATGTGCACCAATCCAGCAAAGAAATGATCACGTGTGACCATACTAAAAATCTAACACATCTACTATATTACAGCTACTATCATTGAATATTTTCAATATATTGGAGAATTGGGATTCGAAACTAAACCCAATTATACCTATTTGAAAAGCTTATTTCAAAGTGGCTCTTGCCAAGAGAGCAATGTTCCTAAATTTTTATTGAACTTCACTGAGTCTAATGAAAATCTTTCTTGTGCCAAGTCTATAAATAAGCCTTGTTTAAGAGAGAGAAGACCATGTAAACCGGTTAATGGCGAAGTATGTTATTTTTTACCTATATAAAATAAATAATTATTTGTTCATGCATTTCAAATTAATCTGTTCATTTACAGTTGCGGATTACAAGAAACACACATCCAGTAGTTGTGGAGAAGAGCGATTTTAGTTGGGAAGCTGTGTTATCTCGACATCCAGACAAATTGGCAAAAATTAGCATGCAGTCTCCACCTTCTACTCCGCTCACACCACCTCCTTCTCCACCACCACCATCCGTACCTACTTACGCAATGCTAAATGTTCTCCAACGAATAAAAGAACGCCAGTCAGGAGTATATAAACAAAAGATATCATCTAAACATCTTGAGTATGCAATCATTAAAATCAACTATGACTAAAAAAAATAACAATTTAAGTATTAATGTATACCCTTTTATCTTAAATTACAGTGATTCCAAGGGGAAGTATATGACACCAGCAATGGAAGAGATAGCATTATTGAGAAAGAAAGAATCAAAGTCTTCTGATAATAGTAATAATAACAATTCCAGGAGGATAACGCGTTCTAGGGCGCAATTGAAACGTAAGTATTTATGAATCGAGAAACTCGACAGAGTTTTGTAACAAATACCTTTAATCCTTGTGTATGTAAATATACATATATCGAAAAAATCATTTTTTCACTAAATTTAATTTTAATTTGTTAGGAAAAACAGAAAGTTCGTCTTATCCAGATGTAGAATTCATGTCCACAATCAACAAATCGGCATTAAAGAAAAGGAAAATTTCATCCTCGTAAGCGTGATAAATGATATTACTTTTGTTAATATTATTCTATACTATATATATTTACTATCTATGTAGTTAAACATACATTAAGTATTATACTTTACTAATTTAAGTAGACTGTGCGATAATTTCATTAATGATGTTCCTATCTATGGAAAAACATATTTGAAATCCAGTTAAGAAATTATGCACTCAAATCTCCAATTTTCGTAAGACTGCTCTGTTACTGTTTTCATCATAAAATTTGTATATTGAAAGTAGTATTCAGTGATATGATTGTATAGTGAAAAATCTATGATCGTATTTATGGCGTATATATCTAAATGCTTATATGATCTGTTTCACGAAGTAATTTTAATTGCTTTATATAAAAATCAGTCTACAATGACTTAACGAGTTATTGGAATCAGCGTGATACTTCAAACGTACAAATTTATTTTCTCAGAAAATCTGATTTGGCTGTTGAGTAAACGCTGAATTTGCAATATTATCACAAATTAAACGCAGAATCATTGTTTGAATCGTTTATAACTTTTTTTGTTAATTTTTTAAAATGATTTTACACATTCATTGTATGTATATAGTTACGATTTCACACATCACGTAGATTTATAAGTTGACTTATTATTGGTACGTTTGTGATAATTTATTCATATTTTGTATTCTTTTTTAAGTTTTACGTACCTGTACCACGAAACAGTGTTTGAAACGCAATAACCTATGTCATTATAATTATCAACCGATGCAGCCTAGTTGCCGATGGTGGATCATAATAATAAAAAAACATTGGTTTTTGAGTCGAAAACAACAAAATTTATTTTAATTTTACATTTGAAATTTAAGTAATCAGAACTTCACAATTAGTATTTATTTATTATGCAGATTTGAAGTTTAAAGCCACGTGTAATCAGACCTCCACGGCTAATATTTATTTACTAGTATACGGATACGAAAAAATCAGTCTTCAAATCATTACTTCAACATAAGAGAATAGTGAAAAATCAAATTATGATTTTTGTAATCTTCGATATCAGCGCTCTGTATATAAAATCTATGACGAGAAAAAAATTCGAGTTAAAACAATTATGTGATAAAAATGATGAAGGCGTATGAATGCGACGAATCCGCGATGAAGTTATACATTAAAACGCTAATAAAATTTTCACAGTGACTTTGTATAATAATTAATCATTGTGTAACGCATTGTTTATAGAACTTACGCATTATATAAAAATGGATGTAGACAGTAAATATAATGCTTTAAAATACAACCGAAATGATCCATTGCTAGTTTCTATCTACTTCTACCCTATCTTATGCATCGATGAACGTGTTACCCTAGTCTATAAATAGCGCAGGGATTCTCGGTGTGATATAACTCCAAATTCTCAATATACAATTACGTGGGTGTTTTCACGAAAGAAAGAAAATTGATCAGTAGAGTTAAGATTTCTCGAGCTTTATTCATCGAGAAGAGTACAATCGGTTCGAACCGGTCGAAGGATTCGCATCTTAACACTCCTGTCGCGAGAGAACAACCGACACGCGACTAGCTTCTGTACAGAAGACTCGCGTTTTACAAAGGTACACTCTCACGAGGCAAATTTTAGCCGGGAATTTCTCGCGAGTGTAGCCGGCCTAAAAAAGCGTAACTCCGGCGTGCTGGCTCCCGAATCACGTATTGCCCTCTCTTTCTCTCTCGCTCTCGCCATATGGCCTCTCGTACACACACACATACACACACACACACTGTTCCAAGAGAAGCGTTCTCTCGGCGTCTCGGCTCAGTACGTCCCGCGAGCTCGCGACGTGGGGATGCCGTTTCCTGTACTCTTACATCCGATTCGCGTGATAAGCGAGACGTCAAGTTCGCCAGATTATAAACCAACACGCACGCGCCAATCTAAACACACTGCGTAGGTTATCTCGTGTAAACAAAGCAGTGACTGCTCTCGTTGTTTTCGCGCGGTACTTTGAAACTGGACGATGCGCCTCGAAGATTTCGCGATCTGAGCGTATGGACGACGCTCGGGATGCCGAGGAGCGTCGAGTTTTTCTCGATCGAAAAATCGATATCGGTCCAAGTGCAATGTGATCGGTCGCGCGGGCGCATGCGTGCCCCGGTTCGCCCCTGAAAAAGAGAACACACGTGAATACTCCGGCAGGACGTTTGCCATTTTTCTGCTGCATTTTCGTGCGACTGGAGGGCTTGCGTTCGCACGAGGGGCGAATGATGGGAAGCGAGGTGGACGCGAGCGCGATTGACTCGGACAGTTCGGTTAGCTGGGAAGAATTTTTCGGTAAGTCACATTCGTAGTTTACCTCGCGGAGTGAGCGGGGAAAAATCGCTCTACGGAAGAAAAACAGTCCCTATCGATCGATAAATGCTTCTCGGACTTGTATCTCGAAAAAAAGAGGGAGAGAAAAAAAACAGTATCGAGTCTATCGGACGAACTGCAAGTGGCTCTCTCGCCGATAAAACCGTCCTTGTTACGGGGTGATTCAATTAGCCGAGTCTCTCTTGCTCTCATTCGCCTCGCGCACTTTATTACATTATTGCTCGCTCGTAATACCTGCTCGATACGAAGACCCCGATTCTCCGTTTCGTGTTTAAACATTCCGATTACGAAATTCGTAAACTCAGTCGACACGCACACACCGAGCGTGTAAGCCTTTCGAACTGTATCTCTGGTGCACACGTGAAGCGCTTATCTCGAGTTGTGTAGTTTTTATTTCTCCCTCCTCATCTGCTCGTTCGCGCGAGCTCGCATATGACGTCACCTCGTGCTCTAACGACGACTCTCGGTGGGGGAGGGAGACGTGTTTCGCCCGAGAAATTTCATTCTCGGCTTTGCGCGATCTCCGAGTAAAATCGGAACAAAGGTTGACGCTTGCGTCGCGACGTTATCAAAATATTTATCGACAACCTTGCGTTATCCCGAGTAATCTTATCTTGTATATATTTGTCGATATACATATATATTTATTTATTGCCGCCGAAAATCAATAGGACCGATTTTTAATCCTTTGAATCGAGAAAAGCACCGAAAAGGGAGGACTGATAATCGGATTTGTTCTTCTCGAGCATCGACGTGAGAATTATTTCGGGTTAAAAATGGAAGGAGATAAAAAAGCTCACCGGATGCAGCTTAGAACTCCCTCGTCCAGACATCTTGCAACGATCCGAAACGCGGAATGAAAAACTCGACGGACGAGAGATGTACGAAATTTTCGAAGCCGATAACGCGCTCGGTTTCTCTCGGAATACGAGAGACCTCACGCGTGACTCGGTTCGATAGAACTGCATTTGCGAAAAAGAGCGAGAGAGAGAGAGGGAGGTAGAATGAATAGCGTTTGACGAAAAGAGGGAAAAATAAAAGTCGTATAAGGAGTTAAAGGAATATATAAACGTCGAGGATCGGCCGATTCCCGATACTTTAGGGTTCCCTCTCTCGCTCTCGCTAACGACAAACGCATTCCAGTGCGTGCGACACCTCGAAGAGTGTGGGCTTCGCCGAATCGCGTGGGCGACTCGCATCCGTATCCTCTTCCTATTCTTTTTTCTCCCTTTACTTATTCTCCGTCTATTCCATGGTCTCTTTGTGCTCGCGTTATTACTGCGCGCAGCTCGTTTCGTCGATTAAATCGCGTATTGAGATTCCTCCTCGTTTTTTTTTCCTCTTACATCCGAGAAGTAGGAGTCTCACGGAGGCGGCAATTTTCTTCGCGGAAGCCGAATCGACTCGCAAATTGTATACTCATTGTTTTACGTAATAAGTGGAATCTTCGAGATCGGAGATCGATGTCGTCGGGTTCTAACGGCTCGAGCATTGTTTACGATTCGCAACTAGGTTACGTAGTATATTACATTATACGCGTCTCTGTGTGTGTGTGCACTGTACGCGATGGAGTAATGTCAAACTTTTTGCTTGTGTAGTGTGTACTATCTTTCTTTATAACCGGTCGAAAGTACGTACGCTCGGGTTCGATTTTGAGGCTGAAAGTGCGTACTTTCGAGCGAGGGACATATAAAGAAAAATTTTTTGCTTACGCGACGCGAAATTCCGTGCACGCTGGTTGAATTCTCGTAAACAGCGTTAAACTCGAGCCCGAGCATGCGCGATCTTTCGACAAACAAAAGCGCACGAAGAAAACTCGCAACACGTCACGCCCGAGGAAAAACAGGGAAGTTCGTGGCCCGAGCGGGACGTGAGCTCGTCGAAAAAACGAGAACTCGCGTAAAGGCGTTACGTGTTTTGAAAATTCTGCCGGAGTTTACCGTTTCGTCGATTTTTGCGGGGCGATATCTGCTTGCGAATGCGAAATTAATTCATCATCCTACACTGTACGTCGGTTTTTTCATTCCACGAGCTCGATCGGGGCTCGTTTTTCATTGCCGTCTGTCCCATCGAGGCAATTAACGAAACAATACCAAATTAATTAGAGTAATCTACGAAGGCTGAGCCTTCGTCTCGGAACATTCCACGGAGAGCGAGAAAAATCTAGGTTAACCTCTCCTACTTTTCTATATTGTGCGTAATTTTCAGAAATTTTCGCTCGGCTCGTTTATCGCGCAATACATTGTCGCGACAATTTTATCGTTAGATTAAAATATTCTCGGGTCTCTTTTTCTCTCGTTACAAAATCGTCCCACCGTGCGATAAAGCGCATCCTCCTCGTCCACGAGCGTGAAACTCGCGAGATATCCACAGGAAGCCGCAACACAGGCACGCACGTGCGTTCCTATCTTACGGCTTCATTTGCGCGATAACGCGTGGCAATGTACCCGATCGCGAACATCCCTCTTTCTCTCTCTCTCGAATTTTTGCCAGAGCGAAAATACAGAACGCGCGGAATGTATATATCCCCGGAGTGATGAATTATTTTCCTGGAAGAGCATTCAGGCCTGGACTACTCGTCGGCGGTTCGCGTATAAGGAAATCGTAACGAGTAACGACATTAGGCATCGGTATCGGGATACAAGACCGCGAATCGTGTCTATAGACGGCAGAAAGGCAAGGGGGACAAAAAGAGTAGAGGGGAGTCTCTCCCTTCTCACCCTCACCTCCCACCGGAGTGAATCCGGTTTTATCGGCCATATTGGTCCTCGGCACGAGATCGTATGCACGCTCGCGCGTACGCCTGTGTGTATGTTTGCATACACGCGCTTTTATTCCGCTGCTTTTTTTTTCGCTCTCGACATTATCGTAGATATAGGTTCCCATAGAATCGGGGCTGGCCACGCGAACACACGGTATCTAATTTAACGGCTTAATTCGAGAAGATTATCGGGGCCCCGTGGTCTCGTTTTATCGTTCCCGGTGCGCCGTACGACTGCGATAATAAAGATCCCTCTCGTGTGCAACCTCGCGCATTCGTAATTGCCGTGGAACGTCCTATATATATATATCTCACCTCTGTTTATTATACGGGGTGTCCAGCGATCACTTCGGATTTCGGAGAAACCACGAAATTTTAAAAGAAAGTATTACGTTTCGAAGTACGATACGCGGTTTCTAGGTTATGTACATTTTTCATTGGTCGATCGGAAGCACGCCCGAGAGATTTCAGTCGCTATTTATGTTCGACGAATTCCTCCGTATACAAATACGCGTTTTAGTTTACGATTCGATTCGAATGAATTTTAAACGATGAAATTAAATCGAGCAACGCCTACGAGATTACGAGTGGCTCGAGAACCGTGCACCCGACATGGAGAATACAGAAGACTCGTATTCGAAATTTCTCTATTTATTATTAGAAGAAAACACGATAACTCTATTCGCGCGAAAAATAGCAAATAACGCGCTGGGACTAACCGCGAGATAAATTGCATCGCACCGGACAAATATTCCAGGCTTGTACGCAATATGTAACGGGAGCGCGGATCCAGCGGGAGATAAATTCGCCCCGTCGACGGAAGGGGTTAGCACCTATCGAGGAACGTGTCGAAAAAGAGGATTCCGGCGTGATTCAGAATTCTCTTTCTCTCTCTCTCGCGGGGTAGACGGCTCCGCGCATGATTCACTCGACCGTTTTGCGTCATCTCTCGTTCCCGCGAGGCTCGGCCGGCGCCGTAGCCAAACGGTGTGAACGCACTCGCAAATCACTCTGCGCTCGCGACGAGAGCGCCGATCCGCTCGCCCATAAACGAATAAACAAATGAGAAATCTCTCTTTCTCTTTCTTCTCTAAAAGATAACCTTTAAAACGCAGCAGAATGCAATGAAATTTGTACGCACATATGAGAATAACATAACAATTATAAATAAAAGAAGGCTAGAATTAGTGGTTGTGTTAAGATCGCAGGATGTCCACGGTTCATTTACTTGAAAGGTTTTTTAGAGGATCTTTCTGTACTGTAAAATATTTCTACTGTGCTTCGACTCCCAAGCACTTGTGCGCTTTTTGAAACTGCACTTAAGAGGTTTGATAAGTCATCCCCATTGAGATAAAAGAACGCCTTAGCCTAAAGAATACCGAATCGACCACAATTTTTATCTCTACAAATCGTGAAAACAATGCAGTCACTAGATACCCCACTGCTTTTTGCTCCCCCTAATCCGGACAAATCGATTCTGAAATTGTAAATCATTTCGAATATGCCGAAACGAGCCGAGATGGGTATTTAAAATATACATCTATCGTTGTAGCATCCCGGCGCGATCCTGGAAGCCCGATTCTCGGGATTTCCATATTAAACTCTTCGCGGTATGGTTTTTCGAAGAGAGAGAAGCGTAAAAGTGGAATTTCTATGTCGCCGGACCGCCGACAGTCGGCTAACGGTTGGACCCCCTCCATCTTCCAACGAATGACTCCCCCGACTCCTTACGTCGCGAATAATAAACATCGCGATTTTACGCGCGCGTCCCCTTCTATACCGATCCTAACCTCTCCACTCGTGGCGCGGTTTAACGTTTCACGGAAGTCGGACGATATCGTTGGAAATCGTGAGAAACACGCTAATTCGATCAAACGGTAATCGCAATTGAAAAAAATAAGAAGAAAGAAAAAATGATTATAACGACGCGTATGGCCAAAGAAGGATCGTCGTCGGCGAGCTTTGCCAAGATGTCCCAACGCGTCTCGATAAGCCGGAAGACTGTGTTTCGCAGAGCCATACTGGAATTTTCATGCAACTTTGCTTATTGCGGTATTTATTGACGTCTATTCTCTCGAGTATAGAGAGCCATTTGAATCTACGATAACGAAATATCTTTCTTCATACTCGGTCGAAAGCGCATACTTTCGACTTTGATTTTAACCTCTGAATAGCATACGTACTTCTACACGAGTTTTCATATGCACGCTGTGCTCTCAATGCGTGCCATGGGTTAACGCAGAAAGCCTAAGATCCTAGGCTAAGATCCTAATTCTACGGTTTTGTATTTTATGTAGTTTGAGTTGCAGTACTGTACGCAGTGCAGGAATGTCAAATTTTCTGCCCGTGTAGAGTACTATACTACATAGATTCTACATCTGTTTTTTATGTAGTAAAGTTAAATATTTTAATGCAGTACACCTCAAATTACAAAATAAATCGCCTAATCCACAATATTGATAGAACTCGAGCAATGTTTCTCCAAACAAGAATTGTTTCGACTATTTCAAGGCAGGTTGTTTCTCGAATTACCGGTGTAGCCACTGGGCGGTTAATTATTTCTCGTACGGTAATTCGATCGAACGGTAACCGCGATTTGAAAAAAGCCAGGAGAAAAATGATTATAACGACGGCCGAGTCCAAAGAAGGCTCGTCGGCGGCTGGCTTTGCCAGGAGAGATGTCCCAACGCTTCGCGATAAGCCGGAAGCCATTACGCACGGCGAGGATCCTGCGGTTTTTCGCTTGACGCGCGTCATCGCGATCATTTCTTCCGATAGCCTCGAGTGAAAACTCAACTGAAATTGATTTATAGATCCCTCGTCTAGGCTCTTTCCGCGGAATTCTTTCGCCCGAGGCGGCAGGGACAGCTGATCCGCGACAACGAGACCGGTTCTCCGTCTCTCTCGCTCTCATTGGCCGAGTACTCGTGCGGTATTCGCGTCATGAACTCCGCTCTCGCGTGGGAGGGAACAGTGCCAAACGCTTTCGCGCTCGGCCAGTCTCGCCTAGTGCACCGATCGCGAGGGTCTCGGTTGTTACAACGCGAGTAACTATAGAAATAGAGAGAGAGAGAGAGAGAGAGAGAGAGAAGAGAGAGAAGGCAATTCGTTCGAGTCGTCATCGAGCCAATCTAAGGTAACCAACCACCCACGCTCTTGTGATTTTCCAATCGAGCCACCGAGATAAAGGAATTATCGGATTTCGCGAAAATCGCTGTTGGGGCACGTGTTCGGTAGTTTTTCCGCGGAAGAGAAAGAAAAACGCTCGTGAATCACTCGCGAACAAAGCGGCCGGTCAGGAGTGTATAACTCGCGAGCGCGCTATCGCGCTATATACGCGCGAGCACGGCATCCGCTGGAGGCAAATATTTTAGTCCTGGTGCACTGACTGCCCCCTTCCTCGCCCCTCCCACACGCGAAAACTCGAGCTCGGCCGGTTCGAGTAAGACGGAAAGGAATGTCCTTTGTCGATAGACCGGTGCACCATATTCGAGCTACGCGTCAAATTTTTTTCTTCTCTCGTTTTTTTTTCTTCGATATCGATTTTTCTCGTCAGAGGAGTCGAGACCGTTCGTTCTCGCACCTTTTGCGAACTCGCTTTGTCTCCCACCGCTGACCCACTTTGCTCGCTACTGAAAAACTCGACAATGTCAAACGTTTCGCTCGCGTCAATGTCAGAGCGGAACACGCGAGAGCGACATTTTCGCGTTACGTAAATCTCGCGGAATTATTAAAGCCGTCCACGCGCTCGCCGGGAGAATCATCGTCTGGAAAATTATTGAAAGTGCGAACCCACGCGTGCTCTAACCCTGAAGGATTATTCGACGGAGGCTGGAATTATCCACTCCCACTGGGAGTAGGAACCCTCATGGTTACTCCGCTCATCGATATTTTATTTCGTTTCCGGTATCTGAATTTTGCAGGTTGATGCCAGGTGTAGATACAAGAATACGTTGTAGCGTGTTCATTTAGCGAGTCCTCAAGGTGTACACACGACAAATGAGTTAATTGAAATTAAATTAGCGCAATTTGGTTTCATTTATCATCAATGCGAATTTCCAGACAATTAAGGGGACATTTATCATTTTCACATGTATCGACAGAGTGGTCCTCTTAAGATTCGATTCAATCATTTTTCGAATTGTTTGATAACGAGTATCTCCTTAATCTTTGTCAGCAATACATGTTGGTTGAAATGAAATTGAATAGGCTTGAATTTTCTGATTTTTGTACACGAAATCGTTTCCTATCTAATATCTCGTATGATAGGCCGAGTGCAATAGAGGAGAAAAAATAATCGCATTCCGTTTGATAAATATAGCCTGCACGGTTTTGCAGAATTCGCCTCGGTGCAGAGCCTCGGACCGGAACCGGAATATTTGCCGTGACGCGATTGTATGGTAATGGAAACTTGGCTCGCGAGATCGGCCTCCTCTTTTCCTCCCCCGAGGTGCCTCGCCGATTGTATTTAAATTTATTCCATCCCGTCTCCTCCCCCGATCGATTTTTCCATTCGCGAGATCTATTTTCGCCTCGTCCGTAATCGCACCGATATTTATAGAAGACGCCGAATCGAAGAGCAAAAAATTGCAATACGCGCGACAAACCTACGCGAGTTTCGAGTTACGCTGGTGTAACCCGTACGATAAGAGGCTCAAGGTCGCGATTCGGTTCATTCATATCGAGAATCTTGAATGAAGTATATTTTTTCGGCTCTCGTCTTACGAGCAGCGAGAGTTATCTCGAGTTACGCCTCTGCTCGATAAGTCGCGACTCTTGATCCCAAAGTTCGTCCCTTCCGCGTCTGTTTCTCGAGCCGACGCTTCCCTCGCTCGTTTCGGCTCGTTACCTCCCATCGAACTACCAGCCGCCGCGATATAGACGGGGTCGGATCGATCAAATTGGATAGAATTGGATGGAACTGGATTCGGTACACAGAAAATAAAAATTTGTTTCAGCTATTTAATATTTATTTGCATACGTCCACATGAGTATTGAAGCTATTGAACAAAATATTTGTTTTGATTGAAGTGCTAATTTTAATCTAATTGTTTTAAGCAATGATTCATTCATTTTGATTCACACATTTTCAAATAAATATTGAGTAGCTTCAACAAATTTTCATTCTCAGAGTATCTGAAATAGTTTGTTCAGTGATAGAAAGTTAAAACCTTAACGAGTCTTTGACAGTTTTGTCGATAGTCTATTAACGTGAACTTTCGATCGTTTCATAGAAATTTTCAGAAATGTCAGTCGAATTTCCTCGTCACGAACTGCAAATTCGTTTCGTAACGAGTTGCACTATAAATAAAATTTTGTTGAATGTACATATTTGCTTATGTACAAATAAACATTTAATTTGTTAGACAATTCAACTTATCAAATTAAATATTTATTTCTGTATTTTAAAATGAATATCAAGCAGCTTCGACAAATTTATTTTTAGTGTGCCGATCGTTCATCGTCAAATTGATATAGCCGGAATCGAAATTACGATCAGTCCCACTTAATTGACGCTTTCGTGAAAAATCGAGATTTTCGAGAATTCAGCGCGACTGAAATTGAATTATCCTTGCGTCAGTGCATCGGAACCGGTATTTCCATTGGCGAAAGAGGTGACCGGCTTTCAAAATTGTGGGTTAAAACGTTCGTTCCCGTTCGCGGGATTCCTTTTTCGTCGAGACGTCCGGAAGCGGCACGAGCGCTCCATTCACGCGACGAATTTTTATCGAGCCAAACGGGAAGTCGTATCGCGTAATAGCGAAATCAAAACAAAGCGATCCAGTTAGAATACGACCGAATTATGAATTCCGTACGATTTTAGTTTCGAAAATTTGTCATTTCGTGCTCTCGATTTTAACCTCGTTCTCTCGAAACTAAATTTTCGTTATGTCACGTGGCTTTCTAGCGGCTCAAAAATGCGCCGAATATCGCGTAACGTGGTCACTTCCACTTTCGTTTGAAAAAAGAACCGAAAATGGAAATAAAATTTGGTATTCGATGCACGATAACAACACCGGAGTCGGCTATAGAAAGCATTCTCGTGTCTGCGTAACGTCAAGGTTTTACTCTTCTTTTCACGAAAAACATTTCAATGGGGGCTTTCTGTTCTAATCGCGCGCGTATGCCTAATATGCATTCGAAAGCGAGATCTCCGCGAGCGAGTGGAGAAAAAAAAGAGAAGAGCATCGGAGGCGCCGCTTCGGACGAGAAAAACGATCCGGCGGACATTCGAGACGGGCCTCTCTCCCTCTCGCGATAGCATTTTTACAATTTTTTCTCTCTCGCATCCGCTGGCTCGCCCTTGTGATATTTATAAATAATAATTGTCGTTTTATCGCGATCGAGCTGGACAAAAGGGTCTTTTTCTCGCGACACGTAAGTCTCGAAGATACGGCACTGGTAGGAAGGAGAGAGAGAGAGTGTACTGGCGCCTAACGGCGCCACGCACTTGACTCTTAAAACCGTATCGCTCTTTTCTCGCGCTTCTCTCCCTCCTCGCCTTTTCCGCCATTCTGAATCTCAAACATGTACAGTGAGAAAAACAATTTGTTCCATCAACTAAACATTTTACTCGTCAAAAGAGTATTTCTTCGCAAATAACTGCAATTATTTAATTACAATTATACATAATTCCGAATAATTTCCTTTAGTACAATCACAAAAATATTTCTCAATGCTATTAAATAAAAGATGAGGCGCAATTTCGCTGTCGATAAAACGTTTTAAATCGAATCATCGATAGACGATTTATTTTTTTCTCCTCCAATCAATTCCACAATCTATCACGCGCACGCGTTAGTATTTCGAAATATCAATCGAGCGTGAAACGATCAAAGTGGAAAAAAGAGGCGGGAAAACGGAATTGAGCGGGCACGCGAGAGAGACGAGGAATTTCGTAAGAGCGTTGTGTATCCCGTCGAAACGAATATACGGGCCATTAGAAATCACGAGGGTTCGAGTATTCCGTGAGTAATATGGGACGACGAGGCGGACAGAGCGGGCCGCGTCTAAAAATATTCAAAGTATAACTGGAAACAAGCGACGCCCTTTTTTCCGACGGACGAAAAACTCGGACGATATATCACTCCGGCTTTTCTAAACATTCACGGTATTCGGAGAACATAAAAATGGAGACCGTAGCGAAAACACGGAGTCATTAAGACGAATAATTGAAACAGTCGCGGGGAATATTAATACCAATCGCTTTGATTGGTCCGGATCGTTTTCGGCGATTCGCTCGAGTCGTTAAACCCTCTATGGGCCGAATATTTTTTTCGACTATGGAAAAATTTATGCGCTGTTAAATCGACGAGTGTAAAACCTAAAAATATCAACGAACAATGAACTCGTGTAAGAGGAATTTTAATTGAAGAAGAGAGAAGCAAGAAACATTTGTAGAACAAAATTTTACACGCTATTTTATTGAAACTCGAGATTAAAAGCTAACAGAGATCGCAAATCAAAATTATTTTTCGTTGCAAAAATAAAAGGCAAGAAATATCTGTAGAATAAATAATTTCACATGATATTTTTATTTAAATTCGAGATTTGAAAACTGTTTTACATCAATTACGAAACAAAATTATTTTCGTTGCAAAAATATCGCTGCACTGGCATGCGAGCTGAAAATTACACAAGCTGATAGCGAATCGAGAGAAATGAGAATGATTCCGAGAAGCTTCATAACGGCACCGAGATATCTCTATATAATCTCATGTAGGGACGTCTGCGATTTTTCTGCTTTGCGTCAGCCGGAAGAATTTTTTCCCGTTCGCAGAGGCAGGGAGAGATAGAGGGAGAGAGAGAGAGAGAGAGAGAGAGAGAGAGAGAGAAGGAGAGAGAGAGAAAGAGAAGGAGAGCAATTTCCGCTCCGGTTCCGGCTCTCTCGCTCGAGTGACGTCTTCTCGCACACGTGCTGCTCCTTCGCGATAATTTCTCGAGCGCGAGTAACTTTTTTCATCATCGCGAGTAGAAATCGAAAGAAATCGGCGGCGCACGCGTGGGAGACTTTCGGGAGCCTCCCGATCGATCCCCCCGGATCGTAATCAACTCATCGCATACTCGAGCTAATTGTTTCGCGGCGTGAGAAATTTTTTTCGTGGGCGAAAGTCTCGAACGTCGCGGCCGATTTTTCCCTCGACCCTCGAGCCACAATGGCCCGAGGTGTTCTCTCCCGAGTTACGCGAGAATCGACAGTTCCCGATCGAGCATTTCTCCCGACCTCTCGCCCCGTGGGAACGACAATCCCCCCCGGAAAATCGAGCCTCTCTAGAAAAATGCGGCAAATCTCTGTCTCTGATTAGCAGTGAACAATGTGGCGACTGTTTTTTCCTCGTATTTAATGGTCTACATTTTGTTTCGTTTCACTGTTCACTTATTCGGTTTTTAGTCGCGATTTTCACAAATAGGCAAGAAAAACGATTTTCATACGTATAAATGCACCCGAGTAGAAAAATTGGATCACTTTTTTGGGTTGTACTTAAAGTCTGTATTTTGTTTCGTTTCACTGTTCATTTATTCAGGGGTTTTTGTCGCGATTTTCACAAACACAACAGGCAAACCGTTTTTCATACTTATAAAAGGAGCTGTACGTTTCATTTCTGCATAAAATTTTCAAATAGTATCTGCGTATTAATAACTGTATTTATGCATATTTTGCACTTAATTGCTGCCAAATTTCATCCGTTCTAGTCGCGATTTCAACAAACACGACAAGATCGACTTTTTTATACACGGATGTTAAGTTGATGTACAAATACCGAACAAGCCGATCAAATTTTTCGACTCGAGTTTATAGAAGAAAAACTGAGAACTTGAAATGGCTAGTCATCGCGACTAGAGAGTTTTTCATCGTTACGAGGTAAATATATCCCGACAGCGACAAAACTCCTGTTCCGCTGGGATTTTTGCGCGGCGCCGTTGCGCAACCTCGCGGAACCGATAATCGGAAAAATTATCCCGGGAATCGGCATCTTTGCCGATTACGTAAATCGGAATCGGTGCTCGCTTTCGTTGCCCCGTCGCATCCACGGGAACGGTCCTATCCCCGAGGTACCGCGAGAGAGCTCGCAATTACGTTCGAAACGAAAGTGCAAAAAGTCCACGACGATATAATCCGGCCTCGCCGGTCTAAAATTAAACCGAGCGAGTAATTGCGATTGATGAATCAGGATGGATATATGCCAATAGCGAGGCCTATATGTAATAAGCGAGAGATTTTTCTTACGCATGAGTAAACAAACGTGGAAAGCGGCGGAAAATGGCGCTGAACTGCGAACAAGTTTACCGTTAAAACCGCTCGCTCGATTCGCGCCCGCCACTCGACGCTCGACGCTCGACGCCCGGCGATTCTCGCTCGCAGCTCGACGAGAGCGAGAGAATTCCGATGCTTAATTGGGGCCTTTTGTTCATTGATACAGAGAGTTCGGAATCCGCGAGAGGGAAAGTGGCCAAAATACCGGCGAGATCGAAAGAAATTTTCACACAGTTACGAACCGTTATTCGTACCAGTAAGAGTTTTTTTACTGGAACAAAAATGTTCATTCATTTTAATTACTACTATTCATACTCGATTTGTTCTCATTTAAATACATCGCTCTTCTCGTTCGTTAATTTCTCTTTGAATTACAATAAACGATAAAATCGGCAAAATTTAAATGAAATATCGAAGATCGTTGGCGAGATAGAAAATCATATTTCTCATTTTTAATTACTCCAATTAGAGGAAAAGCTTCGTAGGAATCCGAGCGTTTCGGAAACCCGATGACGTAACTCCGATCGTGAACTTGACGTGCCGAGGAACGGTGCAACCGATCGTAGCTACGCAAGGTGACTCACTAGCTCGTCGCAATGCCTCCGCTTCCGAAATGTATTACAGAGAAAATTCCTGGAGACAGGAATTCGGCATAGTCACCCAGAGGCTCCAATTTCTATTTCCCGATATGTTTCGCCGTCGCGTGATAAAATTGGTATCGATAACAATTCCTGGAGATTCAAAATCCGACCAAGTTTTTGATTCACCCCAGACACTAGAATCTTACCTGGAAAAGCTAATTTTCCATTCCACCAAATTCCCAAAGTCAGAAGAACTCGGTCGCGCAGAGAAACCGATTTTCCATTTTCCAATTCCGAGCTGCGCCGTCTCGGAATACAAAAACCTTCGTAATGAAAATTCCTGGAGACGGAAATTCAACAGTCAGCCAGAGAAACCGATTTTCCATTTTCCATTTTCCATTTCCCCGCGTCGATTGTCTCCCGTGTGCGAACGCGAACCGATCTCCCGTTCTGTCTCCCCCC